>JAQGAY010001833.1:0-12607 GCA_034698085.1 Polydesmus angustus
TAATTTTATGTAAAATGTAGCAGTCCTAACATGAGTAAGCCCCCTCCCGTAGCAAAGCACGGGTACTTTAGCTAGTGTATATTTAATTTACGTATTTTGTTTTCATTGACAGTTTTTTTACTACATTTTGACATGTAGCCAGTTTTGATCCTACTTTATTGATTCAAATAAGGGAATTAATGTTTACTCTGTGTTGATTTTTTTCATTTTAATTTTAGCAATGATGAAAAGGATATTCATTTTTTTATATTTTCTTGCAATATCTTTAGTTTCTTGTACCTGAAAATATTTTTCAAAAAAAATTAATACATTATTCAAATAAGCTGTTATCTAATTTTCTTCGTTAGTTACCTAACCACTAAGTTTTGCCCCACAGCAAAAAAAAAATGGCGTTTGCCTGTAGACTTTCTTGTGGCCTGAGCAAATTCCTGTCATCTTTTTTAAATTCTTTTTTTAATTTTTTTGTATTTGCTAGATTTATTTTTCTCTTTTATTTATTTTTTTAATTTGGCCATTATTAATGTTCAAAAGTGCCTATAAAATTGTCTTTTTATACTTTTTTATTTGGTGTGCATTACCATAAGTTTAAAATACTTTAACATATTAATATTTTTCTGGACATGAGAGATAAAACCGTAGAGTTTCAGAGGCAAAAATCGCTAACTGAAAGGTGTGCGCTGCTTGGCTTAAGCTTTTTTGCCTCTGAAATATAATTATTAAGTACCAGTAAACCCTTTTTTTAAATTCAAATTACTCAACAAGTGTTTCAATCACACTTTTTGGCTTCCTTAAACACACACTTTAATTGGTAAAAAGAAAATGAGAAAAAATTTCAACAAAAGGAAGAAAATTAAAGACGTTAATTAGGGTACCCCTGAACCACTACCGTATTGAAAAGAGGGACATGTCCATATTTTTTTTTGGAAATAATTTACTTTGTGTTACAAAATTGTTCACAAAATGATAAAAAAAAACGGTTTTTATTTTGTTTTATCTACTAAATGCTTGCAGAAATTATTTTTGCTTTAAAATATAGCCTACAGTATGTTTTATGTAAAAAAAAAGTTTGTTTTCTTGATAAATAATCAAATAATTTTTTCTTTAACGGAAAAAAAGGAACAATTTCATCGAAAGGTGATATGACTATTTTTTGTTTATAAAAATGTTTTCCAAAGTTTAATTAAGAACTAATGAGTCTTGACTTAAAATTGCTTTTTTTATTTCAAAAATTGTTTTGAAGTTTTTGAACAGTTTTTTCGTTTTTGGAATAATAATTATTAACATTACAGTGAAACCCGGTTATAGTGCGATTCAAGGGACCGAAAAAAATTCGCACTATAAGCGGTTTCGCACTATATGCGGGAAATGCTAAAACTTGTTACTAAAGTATTTTCTGAGTGAAACGATACATTTACTCAAAAATATTTTTTTTTTTCTATTTTTTTTTTTTTTGCTTTTTTTTACATGCATACTGTAATTGGCACGACAGAACTGCCCAAAAAGTTCGCAATTTCTAAAATTCCTATATTTGGAATAAATTCAAAAAAAAAATTCATTAATGTGGAGCGCACTATAAGCGGGTTCATTATACAGGCTTTTAGTCTCTGGGGACCCCAAAATGGTCGCAATATAGGCGCTTTCGCACTATAAGCGGGACGCACTATAAGCAGTTTTCACTGTATTATTTTAACATACGTATGACATAATATTGCATAATTTTATTATGAATTTCCATTAATCTTTCTTCAATGTAGCTACGTGTATTTGCAGGTGGAGGAAGCCTTAGGATTATATTTGGACACCACGGGAGTTGCCTGCTTAAGTGGTGACGTTTTCAGAATTATAACAGTCCGGAATTTTCGTGCCATTTCCATCAGTCCTTGTTCCGCACGACGGATGTCCTCCCGTAGACTGAGGGCAAATCTTGGTCCCGCAATACACGAACAGAAGACCCTTGGTGGTGCAACTCCATCCATCATAGCCCTCTATGTGGGAACAAAACTGACCAGATGGACAGTAGGTTGAGTTGTCCTCGCAAATGACATATGCTTCCGATTGGCCTAAAACTACTGTTGCGGCGCCAGCCACAACCAATGTCAGCGCAACCAACAACGCATTCATTTTCGTCTACAGAAATAAATCGTTCGATTGATTTACAAAAAAACAAGTGGCAATTTCTTCGTTTTTGCTTCCTTTATATACACACACGTACCATAGTCTACGTTTATTATTATAGTGGTATTATTTATGCTGTAAAATCATAATTAAAACTGCCAGGATAAATATAAATGATAAGACAACATTGAGTATTTTCCTGCTCATTATTATTTCTTTACTTAATGTGCTTTTCGGGGCTTTTCTGTAATTATTATTAATGTATGCAATTGTAAGATAAATACAATTTATAATGAGGATAAGATAAATAAAATATATGATGAAGATAAAATAATTAAAGTTTATAATGAAGATAAGATAAATAAAATATATAATGAAGATAAAATAAACAAAATTTATAATGAGGATAAAATAAATAAAATTTAAAATGAGGATAAAATAAATAAAATTCATAATGAGTATAAGATAAATAAAATTTATAATGAGGATAAGATAAATAAAATTTATAATGAAAATAAAATAAATAAAATATATAATGAGGATAATATTAATAATGAAAATTAAATATATAATGAAGGTAAAATAAATAAAATATATACCAGTAATGAAGATAAAATAAATAAAATTTATAATGAAGGAAAAAAAATAAAATATATAATATTAGGATAAGATAAATAAAATCGAGAAATAAGTAATAATATATGAACAGTTTTCTGGATTTGATGCCTATACATTTCATTTTCATTTCGCTCGTGGATCAATGAATTATTGATAGATTTTTTGTTTTTGTCGACATATCGGAATTATACAATTTCAGAGACAATAATTAGCGTGCTTTAGCCGCACGTATTCATTTTTGCGATCGAAATTTTAACACTAAATACAGGTAATAAAATAAAATCCAAACAAAAAACATTTAAAACATAATATACTCTCATTTATAATTGGCAAGTTTTTGTATAGGGTGTTCGTTGGATGATGATAGTTTTGAAACATGAATAAATCAATCAAATTTTAAAGAAAATGAATTTTTTTTTTATTTTTAAATTACACAAGCCATTTAATAATAAAAAAACAATTTTTAGAATATGACCTCTACAACTGAGTCAAGAAAATTTGCATTAATCCGTTTGCATTAATGCTGGTAGATGCCGGCACGTGCCGAGATGCAGTCGGCAGGTGCAGGCTGGAAGTCCGCAAAAGCTCTAACCGTCAAAGTGAGCACGTTTACACGTGCCGACTAAGTTGTAGAGGTTTTAATGTAGAGGTTTTTATTATTAAATAGCTTGTGTAATGTAAAAATAAAATAAAAATTTATTTTCTATAAATTTGACTGATCATCGACAATAGGTAAATAACGACCATCTTTAGTTATTTTTCAATTTTGAGTGGTCGTTTTCTGCATAATGACGATCTCGGTTTTTAAATTCGAAATCCACAATATCACGTAACTTAATGTAAATGTGGGTTTAACTAAAACAGAAACAAGCGATTTTTAATTTTTTGGTCTTATATGGTCGAAATAAATGACAAGTTTAGTTTTATAATTATTTAGAAACATTTTTTGCTATTTTTTTTTTTTTAATTTTTATTTTGTGCACAGTATTTGCAAGAAACCACCAAATGTTATGGGAATTTGTAAAGACTTGGTCGTTCCTCGCATAACTAACTTATCGCTTTTAGTCATTGCAACAGTTTGCTTCTTATTATAGGTAATAATTTAAGTTTTTACATTTTTATTATTCTGGAGTTTTGCAACAAACGATCAAAAGAATTTAAGTTTCATAATAATTTAGTCTTTAATCACTTAATCTTCATTACATGTAATTAGGTTTTATTCAATAAAGATTTATGACAGATGTCTGGGTTAATTACTGGTGGTACCAAATTTTAAAAAATTAAATGTTTGTTATGCATTAGAAAACCATTGCCATTTAAATTCAATAGTCTTTGGTCGTTTTTTGCTAAATATTTGCTCACAATCGTCTGTCATTAGAAGCGAGTTCCTTCATGTGTGAGTGGCCCTCACCGATCGGGCAACACTGTCCTTGAGCCACTACGGACTCCTGTAGGAGGCGTTGGATAAGCAGTGTGTTGAGCGTAAAAACGTCATCTAAATGACAAACAATACAAAATATTTGAAACATAAAATATTTTTAATATTTTATTTACTAAATTCAGCAGAATATAATATTTTAATTACTAGAAATCAAATATTATAAAACGCGGTTTAACTTTTAAATATGTTGCTAATTTTCGTAATTATGAGTGACGTCACCCAACTCGCGCAAATACAACTTGCGCACGCGTCATTTGACCTTCAACTGCGATGAAGACAAGATGGATGACGGGTGCGTTGTTTCGTTCTTCCATTTTTACTTCTCGTCATTCATGTTGAAATTTATCACGTTCAAAGCGCTCATCACTAGCTACTAAATTATTATTGTATAATATATAAAGTCTGCGAGATAAATAACGAATTTCGTTAACTAGTTTTTGAAACACGCTTCGCCCTAAAAAAAATGGCGAGAAAATGACTGCGCTGGCTACGCGCACTGTAGTTGGGTGTGTCGCGTTCTATTTTTATACACTGTAAATCAGTGTTTCTCAACTTTTTTTTACGATGCTCTATCCTGAACCATAAAAAAATCTGATTCCCCCAAAGAAGGAAGAGAAAAAGAACAAATTTAGCTCATTTTTTAGTGAAATAAAAAAAAAAATTTTGCTAATTTTTTGGTAAAAAAAAAAGAACTTATTTAGCTCATTTTATAATAAAAAAAAAAAATTTAGCTAATTTTATAGTAAAAAAACAACAAATTTAGCTCATTTTATAGTAAAAAAACAACAAATTTAGCTCATTTTATAGTAAAAAAACAACAAATTTAGCTCATTTTATAGTAAAAAAACAACAAATTTAGATCATTTTTTGGTAAAAAAACAAAACAAATTAAGCTCAATTTATGGTAAAAAAAATATTTAAGCAGCTCAATTTATGATAAAAAAAAACAAATTTAACTCAATTTAAGATAAAAAAATTAGCTAATTTTATGGTTACAAAAACAAAGTTAGACAATTTTTTGATAAAAAAAATCTTTAACGCAAATTTTCATTCCACCATTTATAAGTGTCCCTCGCTTAGCATCATGAACGACACCTGGGCCCCATTTCATATTGAGGTCAGACATGGGTTATTTATGGAATACATAACCCTATCATGTGCACTTTATGAATATGAAAAAAAAATTTGATTTTTAAATAAAAACCTTTGTTTTCTATCAAAATTATTTTTTGCGTAAATTCGGGGACACCTTATACAACTAGAAGGACTGCCGTGTTTCCCCCATTATAAGACCGGGTCTTATGTTAATTTTAGCCCAAAAAACACAACAGGTCTTATTTTCAGGATAGGGTTTACATTAATAGGAATAATTTAAAAAAAAGGTCGAATTTTGTTTTCATTAAAAAAAAATATTTTTGGCAATCAAAATGTTTATTGAATGCATGTACTATAAATTATTATTGACTAAATATATGATTCAAATTTTTCTAAAGTATATTATAAAATAAAATGTAACAAATACTTTTATTCTAAGTTTCTAACAAAACATTTTCATCCTTTTTGATAAAACGCTTTTAAAGGCCTTATTTTCGGAGGAGGCCTTATATTTACCTATTTCTTAAAATTTGCAACCGGCCTTATTTTCGGAGCGGCCTTATAATGGGGGAAACACGGTAGTACTACTAGAACTAGTAAATTCTGTTTCATAATGAACTCGGCCATGTTATTAATACTAGCAAAGTTTTACTACAAGTACTAATAGTATTTCGCCATTAGCTAGAAACACGCGACTCTAATTGTTAGGGAAAATAAATCAATTTGTTACTCAATTATTTTATTTTTTCAGGCAAAGAACAATTTACGGATGACAAATTCTATTGTGTTTTATGTCGTTTTTATGTTTATTTAGGCTCCGGATTATAATTTTATTAAAGTTAAAAACTAAATAATGTGGTTAATTTAGAACGGAATAGCGTATAAGAAAGCTTGGAGTTTTGTACTACTAACTACTAGTCGATTATGAACTAGGGCCTAGGAAGAAGCTAGCAATTTAAGCCTCGACCTTTATTAACGCCTTCTACAAAATTACCGTAATTACTTTTAAGAGGTTATTTTATTTTTTTAAAAAAACCTAGCAAAATCATAGCATAACATGTTTAAAATAATAAAGCTTAATGTAGTCCACTTCTAAGTCTAATAAAAAGTGTTCGAAATGTTGTTGCGCAGTGGCCAAGAGCAATGCCTGTTAAAGGTGAACAAGTAATTTTTTTAAAGTGTTTTTAAATACCGGTTTAACAGCAATAAGAATAATTATTGTTATACAGTCTTGGAATTTATTTTTTTAAAAAAAACACGGAATATTTTTTGAAAAAGCGTTCGAAAGGTTGTTGTGCACCGTGTAATTTAAATCCATGCTACAAGTGCACACCGACTTTCTGAACGCCGCTGCAGCAGACTACATTTTAGAATTGTACCAACAGTACATGAGTCACCCTGTATGACCTATTTAGGTATTTTGCAATTTTTTTCCTTCCACCTTTTTTTTTCTATTGTTTTACCCTTTCTTTTAAAAACAGCGTCCCCGTAGGAAGGGAAATTCGTCACCAGGTGGCGCAGAAATCCAGCCATTCGTTTAACCACGTGGTTCATTTACTTCTGCATATGCGTGGCTTTAAACAACGTGGTGAATTTGCTCTCTGTAAATTTAATGTAAACAAAAATATTTTAATTTTTTTGTTGATAAAATAAGTGATCGCGTAAATGTAATGCAAATTGATTCAGCGTTCTAAAATATACAAGAAAATGTACAAGTTGGCGGAAAGGTAATAATTTTAATTAATATATATATTTTTTTAAAATATTGCTGTGGGTGATAATTTTGTGCATGCTCGTTAACAAAAGTAAATCTAACAAAAACCTGAAAAAGAATTTTAGAATTCTAACAATATACTGTACAGTAATTAAATGAAGTTCCTATTACCACTATAATTTTGTTGATTATTAAATAATATTTAAAATAATTTTAATTTTTAAAAATATGTCTGAATCATAATAAAACATGTTAGTAGGCTTAATTAATTGAAATAATGTTGGGAAGCTGAAAAAAACTGTATCTTTGTTATAAAAATTATAATTGTAATATTTTATAAAAAATGTAAAACATTTTCCACTTATCGAATTTTTGAAATAAACATCATTTTTGGTTTGAAAATTGTATTTAACAAATTTCTGAAATAATCGATTTAATTTTTTAGTCTGAATCGATTAGTAGTAACATAACTGTTTCTAATCTTAATATTCAATTTTATTTTGTAATTGTAATTTGGAAATAAAAAATGTTTACAAGAAATTCTGGCAGTTTCAATCATTTCGTTCGTAAATTTTTTTTTATATTGTGAATTTTGAATTCAACCTTTTAAGTGCACGATTTTTATAAAATTTCTATTCTCAATACTTTATTGATTTTAATAAATTGAGAAAAAAACACCCTAAAAGATTTTGTAAATGTTTATCCATCTTTCTTTCTATTATTTTGAATCATTTAACAAGATGCTCCCAGACCAAAAACCGAGATTTTTATAAATGATAATAGAATATAATGAACTTAGTTTTTATTACTTTTTATTTCGCTCTTCACAAGAAAATCATTATTTTTTAAGGTTAAATTCCTTTTCTTATCAGAAAATCAGTTTTTTTAATGAGGAAATCGTTCTTCGTTTATGAGGAAATCAATTTATTTTTAGCTAATTTCTCCTATTTTTTTTTCTTTTCTATTTTAGAGTATAATAAACAATTTTTAAATTTTTTTAACGATTTTTGGATTGATTGAATGACTTTATCAATTCTTATTTGGTCATTTTTTTCTATTTTTCCGTTTTTATTGCATATTTTAGTACGGTAATGTTTTCTTTAAATTTTTTTTTAAAGAAATAATAATTAGTGAAGTTCCACTTTTCTCTGCGCTTCTGAAAATAAGAAAATGAGAACATTTCAAATAACAAACAATTTCGGAATTAAGTAAGGAACTCACAATCGTAAGTCATGAAAAGCGAGGCCTTTTATGTGTGAGTGACCCTTACCTCCCTGTTTAGATTTTCTTAAATGGCGCATTGTTTTGAAATTAGCTCGACTTGTTGATCCACTATTTTCCAAGCTTTATTTCTGTCTCGTGTAAGTTTTTGTGCTTCCTCTTCCCAGCAGAAGTAGAGCACTTGTTTTTCGTTGTTAGGGTTGAGACCCAACTTCTTCATTTTCCAAAGTTGACAATCTTTGCACTCCTGAGCACGGTGACCATATTTAGAGCAGACGTGAGAGTTGCCGTCGCTCGGTACGGTGGGTTTATCTTTTTGGAGAAAGCTGACTGGGACGTAAAAATGACTGTCATCCAGGTTGTAGCGTGGGCGGCTGTGTGGTGGGTAACAGAGTAGTTGGACGGGCAGGGAAAGTTTATTAATTGAGAAATTTATTGCTTATGGTTATTTGAAGGGCAGGATACTCCTCATAGTTGTGAATGGTGAGCACATGGTCAAGCAGCAGTTGGTGAGGTAGCTTGGTGATCCGAATCGCTTTTACCGTCATCCTTGTATTGGCGTCAGCAGGATGCATTTCGTACCTGGTTTTGGCTGAAGGATTGTGGGTGGGGTCCCGAGTTGCGGTGGCCCTGTCAGCTGTGGTCATAGTGTTGGTGTGGGGAGCTAAGCGACGATCATGGTTGAGTTGGAGAGAAGCTATGCTCATCATGTTGGACTCGGATGAGGTTGAGATGGTCACCGTAACAAATCCACTTGCTCCTGCAAAAACATTATCCTAAAAGGAAAGTAAACAAGTTCCTGTTAATGCCTTTTAATTGCTTTAGGATCATAATCCTTTCTATTAATAGCAAGTTCAAATTTTAAATCAATAAATTCATTTATGCTATGATCATAAACCTTTTGTGCATCTGAAGAGATTTTTTGATACACACAAAGGCTAATTGTTGTTTTGAAAGATTAGCAAACTGATTTGTCCCAAATGCAGATGGTGTTATACCAGGGCCTAATAACTTGTCAATTTCTTGCTATTAGGCGATCTCAAATGTCTTGCATGTTTTTCAACAGGTTTGTGGTGAAACTTAGGTACAAACCTATCAGTGGGTTTTGGAACTTTTTTAATGAGTTAGAGCTTTAAGAAATAGATTTTTTTGTGTGTTTTTTATTTTTTTATAAAATGTTTTTTGTAAAACTAACACACACCATTTATTGATTTTTTTAGAAACTAATTTTGCTACTAAAAAAATTTGCCTAATAATTTACTATTTTATTATCCTTAACAATTTTTGCAAATTCTTCAACTTTTAAGTTTAAATTCCACATACCATCTTTAGGTTCTGTATTTATCAAGTACTTTTACATCATGCATTAGGTTAATGAGTCTGATATTTGTGAATAATTACTTAAAGAATCAGCAAAACCATAAGATTCTGAAAATAAATTTTCACTTACATTTTGTGGCATGTGAGAGTGGATATAATTACAAATAGCCACCCAAAAAGACAGCAATAAAAACCAGGAGTAGAATTAAAATATAGTTTATTGAACTTATTAATGGGACAGATGCATAATATTAATTAAGGTTATTAATCAATTAAAATAAGGAAAATTAAGTTAAGGGAATGGCTAAACAACAGGGTTGCATTGAGTATTTTTAAGTGGTCATTTGAATTTTAAATATTAGCTATATGATCTAGTATAAGCCTTCCAGTAAGCTGATTGAATGGCATAAAGGCTAAATTTACTGCTTTATTAAGGACTTTAGAATTCATGTAAAATCTAATACTATTGTGAGGACTGTAGTAACTTCAATAACTGTTTAAACTCCTCTCATACTCATTAGCTATCATGTAAATGTATTAGATATCAAATTTTCACTTTATTAATCTATAAGTACAATTGAGTTTTTAATTGTTTAATTTTGAATCTCTGGTGACGACCACAGCATTGTCAATGTTGTCATCATCTTCAATCTTATCTTCAATTTTGTCATCATTTTTAATTTTGTCATCATCAGAGATCCATTCATCAAACATTTGTGGTGGTAGTGGCATATCCCTTTCTGCGGCAACCATATCCTTATGAGCACTTGCTACCTCAAGCCAATCTGATTTGCAATCATTTTAATTTTGGCAAGTTTGCAGCCATGGGAATAACATCCATCAAACACAAAAACCCATCAACATAATAGGTACCAATACTCACTTCACCATTTTTCTCATGTTAAATGTAAATTCCTTGGTGATGAGATTCCTACATTACCAGGTAACCATCTAATTGAGACATTGCTGTACCAAGTTTTGGTTTTTATGCCAATAGAATCTCTTGGCATAAACAGTGCATGATATACTTTCTGGTAGTATGATTGCAAGGTAATGCAACTATGAAAAGGGTGTAAATTAAACAAGTTAATTGTTAACTTATGGAATTCTGTGCAAGCCTCACAAAAAATTACTTCATCTGCCAGACGTTCAAGGTTAGGGTGGGAAATATTAACACTTTTGTTAAATGAACTATGCCAACCTATAAAACAAAATACAGGATTTTATGATTTTTAACACAACTAACTGTCGATTGCATTGTTGCTCCTTGGTAACTGATGTAAAACTTGTTCATACTGATTCCAAAGAGATTTTGCAAATGGTGCTTCCTTGATTCCTTTTCTCACCCTCTGTTCAATAAAGTAACTGTTCTTCTCTAAGTAAGCCATTAAAGGGTCCAGAACTCTGAACTCTGGCATTTGTGAGAGCATTTCAAAGTGGAAAAAAACATCTTCCACTGGTAGAAAAGCAAGGGCCAAAAGTTTTTTACCTTTATTGCAAATGCTGGTTCATCATTATATAAATTTGTCATTCTAAGTTTTTGCAGTTTCCTCCAAACACATTGGCCAAAATGAAAATAACAGGCTGATAAAGTAATATTTGGAAATGTTGCTTGGAATGCATTCATTGCAGCTAATTCAAAGTCGGCCATTATTGATTCAGGTGTGGTAGACAAGTCCCTTTTTAAATTTACCTCCTAAACAAGTATAAATAGTCACTGATTTTTCTTTACTAAATCATACTGAGCTCCCAACTTCAGATTTTCTATCACGACGAAAGTCTTTCTTGAAACTTGTAATCCCATATAAAAAATCCACGCATAAGTCTGCAGAAAATGTGTCGTGCGTAATTAATTATGCAGAAAAAAAAATTTTTCTGCAGAGGTTATTCTGCATAGTCATCTTTTTATATGCAGAAATGTTACATGTACGGGGTGAGATCTATTTAGATCTTGAAAATATAAAATAATTAAGAAGGGAAAATAAATTAGATGGAGTAGCTACTTCATGAAGTGAAGTGCAGAAAATAATTAAATGTTTTTATAAAATGATATAAAGGGAATGTGGTTAATTAAAGGGGTTTGCGTTGTGTTTTTGTGGTCATATATGATTAAATTAATTAACCGAAAATTAATTTTAGAAATAATTAATTTTAAATTTTAATAAGCAGGTTCAATCATTTAGATCCGCAATCAGTTATACTGTTGACCAGAATAATTTATCTGAATGTTTGTTGTTTAAGTTAAGGATGGGTGGACTTGATAAGGAGAGTTCAAAAGTGAATGGAAAATTTCCTTTTGTGTTGCAATCATTTAACCGAGTTTTATGGCAATTAATAAGAATATTAAGACTAAAATAAGAAATAAATCCGAAATTATTAAATAAACAATTGGATAAGCCAGATTGTTTTAAGAAATTGAAATAAGTTAAATATAGTAGGTTATTTGACCGTTAAGCGGCTCGTTCGTACCAAAGGTTGAGACGATTCGTTAATGTTAGGACGTGATAAATCAATGTAAAGTTGGCCCGTCGGAGTCTACGGTTGGGAGACAATAGGCTAATGTTAAGTTAAGAAGTTGGTTCGTCGGCGAATAAGTTTGGGAGACTATAGAATAATGCTAAGCTAAGAAGTGGCTCGGCAGCGTATAAGGTTGGGAATTGCGACGTACAGCAGTGTAAACACACTATAACTTTAGTGAGTATAATAAAAGGGATAGGGAATAATAAGATATTTAAATACACATTTATTTAATATAAATGGTCTAGGCTTGTTATAATTACAGGGGAATTAAATTAAATTAATTAAAACAAATTAGAATATACTTACATCAGCCAAACTGCAATTAAATTCTTCATGGTTGGATGTCGATTAATTTGGAAAAGAATCGCGAATTTAATTGATTAACTATGTTTAATTAAATTGATAAACAGAAAATAAAATATACAAAAATTATTATTGGTATAAATACATTGTATTAAAATACCAATAATCGCAAAAATTGAATATAAAACTTTTTTAAGTAAAGTAGGCTTACTGGTTGAGCATGTGGATGGTATACGAGGCACAATAGAATTTTTAAGAAA
>JAQGAY010001834.1:0-12593 GCA_034698085.1 Polydesmus angustus
TTAATTTTCGGCGCCGCTTTTTTCCGTCCTCGTTTGGCACCGTTAATCAGTTTGACACTGGCAATTGTGGCTTCGTCGGGAAGAAATAGCGTCGGCAAAGCTGCGCAAGAAAAAGTAACAAACAAACTATTAGAATAAACATTTCTTTTACCGTAAATAATGAGGCGCTCGGAACTGAGACGATCAAACTAACTGATTTTTTCGTAAACATAGTAATAGAGACAAAATTAATGAATGTTACGAGCAGTTGAACGCAATGCTACAATTTGAATGGAAAAAGTTGAACACTTGGTTAATCTAACTTAGATCTAAGCATTAAAAAAAGTTATACGTTTCAAGATTAAGAATCAGAATGACATTGTGCTAAAGAGACCGTTTAATTTCTAAGCGTCTCACACGATTATTCAATAAAAAACCATACTTCAAACTTTATTTCATAATTATATCTCTAATGCTCGATAATTAATCGTACTACAATTTACCCAATATTTAGAAAATTAAACAAATAATATAATTTCTCTACATCCAGTATCAAAATTTCTAATAAATAAAAACTTCCTAAATCAAAAAAAAAAACGCTGATAAACTTATACATAATATTATTCTACCCAGGCATTTAATCTTATACAGTAGCCTACCCATTTAAGCCTACCAACTATACGTTGCAATTATAATTATGCAATTCTCTATCGGGATAATTTCTGTATGATTAATTATCAGGCATTCGAGAAATTAGTCATAAAGTTTGACGCTTACTGTTCATATTGAACTACCGCGTAGAATAAAATTGATTCAAAACGTTGTCAACTCACAATCCTTTTTCAAACATCTCTGTCTCGTTCTCATCCGTTTCGTTCCTAAATTCTCGTCGAAAGCATCTTGGTCGAAATGCACGCAGCACAGCTTTGCCGAAGTCCATTTGAAAGTTTTGGGTTGACGGCATCGCGAGACCCATTCTGCTGCTAATTGCGCATCTTCGGGGAAGGAGAAGAACTGCAAGCCGGGATTCGCTCGTATGCCAGAAGTTTGATTCCAGCAACCCAACACGCGGCACTTGTAGCGAGGCATTTTCCTCTAAATTAACTCTTTATTATTTCATCTACGAATAAAATTATGAATTATTATTAACTTACGTATCGGCCGAAATCTTTTCGGTAAATGACGACTCCAGGAGGTTCAAAAACAACAACACAATCACGAAAGAAATTCGTCCATACACAGTGTTGTCATTGTCATTTAGATCGATGTCCGCGCCACCTACTCAATCCAAATATAAATACATGTACTGTAACTGTTATTAAAATTTAAATTTGTTATTAACGTTACCTTTATACTATTTTAATTTTAATAGGTCTTTTGTCTATTAAAGTTTTTTTTATAGATTATTGTCCACTTCAAATGATAAAAATAAAACTTTATTATTGAATATTGTTAATAATTTTGTTAAAAATCTAATTTATGGGCTAAAAAAATTGTTAAAGAAGTATTGCAAAATATCAGTACCGTACTGTAATTAAAAATCGAAAATAATTACTATAAGTTATACTTATAACCATCTATAACTTTCAAATTAAATCCTCTTGTCAATAAATTTAATAACAATAAGAAAACCAATTATTGCGGAGTTTTTAAATTTCTAAGGATACAATAAGTAGCTAGTACTTGAAGTTAATAATTAAGCTCTACATTGTGTTCGGAATGTTGAAAGTATTAACTATGGTTAAATGAAAAATCAAAAAGAGAGATAAATATCTTTACAATTTAAATTCTACAGGATAAAAGAATAAGACTTAGGATTTCGAACAATAGAAATTGGATTGTAAATTACCTGATTCATTGACAAATTTCATGACCCGCTCAATTCTTCGGGGAATAAATTCCCTTGTGGATACTAAGATGAGATTATAATTATTTTACAAGTGTACAAAACTTTAAAAGGACGTTTAAAGTATACACTCGACTGAAAAAAGAATACAGTAGTTATAACTAAAACATTTAAATTCAAATTCAAAAAAAAAACTCAATTGAAGAAAAAATATATATCCTTAAGAAATTGTTCACATTTACTTTATTACTTTTTTAAAATAAATGTGAGAAAGAAAACAAACATGAGAATAAAAGTAATAAACAAAATTGCCTGTTAAGGAAACACGGCTTAAATTAAAACAACAATTTTTTTCTAATGAATAAAAACTAATCTCGAATACCGTATTTGAGAAGTAAACCATCTTTTAAACTTTGAAAGTAAGTAATTAACAGTAGCGCGTTAATTTCCAGCGCTATGCTGCTCCCAAAACTAAACGAATAATAACATTTTTAACTCTAATTTAACCACAAAGAAAAAAACGAAACAAAAAACTAATAATATATGAAAGGTCCACTGCAACACTGAGTCAGAATTATAACTGGAACCTATTTTTTAAAAAAAGCCAGTCAGTGGTACATATTGAAAGAGTAATGATTTTGTCGATTTAGTTGTTCGAAGCAGCTCAATTTTTAATTTAATACTGCAAGTTTTTTTTTGGAATTAAATCTGCCTTTTTGATTGGTGCTAACAGAAAAAGAAATAAATCTAAGCTATATAACAATTCCGTCTCAGATATCACTGACTGGGTCTTGAACATAAATTGTGGAAGAAAACGAAAAATACATGAAATGAAATACGTTTTTAAATAACAGCAAAGTTATTTATAGAAATGGTAGTTTCTTGTTTCCTTCCTAAGAATTACCCGTCTAGTCGAATCTACTACATGATGATGAAACTTTGGCCAGGTTTTGAAATCTTCTCCATAACGACCGCCACCTTCCAGTTTTACGGTTCTAAGCTCGCCCTGAAACTTTTCTTTATTCTCGTCTCCTTCAATACCGTCTTCTTCATCGTCCGAAATTGTGATGACTTCTACAATGTCATCTTTTTTCACATCGTTTTTATCCACCACTCCCAGGAAAATGAGATCATCGTCCTCTTCGCGAGAATTAGCATTCTCTGGCACATTTCTATCTTCATTTCGCCCACTTTTGTCACTTTGCTTAAAAATAATAATATTTACTGTGATTAAAATTCTTAAAAGTTTTTAAAGTACAGTAATTAACTTTAATATCTAATGTTAATACTACGACTTACCGACGTTTTTGCATTATGTGCTTTGGGTGACGGCAAAACCTTGGAATGAGAACTAAAGTTATTTCCTAGAAAAAGAAAAATAGTTTTTCTAAATCTGCCTTAATACTCAAACATTACATAAAACATTATTACTTACCTGAAACGTTATGTACTAATTTTTGAATTTTATTCCCTGCAAACGTATATTTCAAGTTATCATCCGCCGCTGTTGACGCCATATTACGACTTGAAAACATATTTAAAGGCTGGTTAAAATTCCAATTATTGTCCGAAGCTACAAAAAAATCGAATTATTTTAGTGACGTTTGCTATCATAATTATTCGGTTAAATTTTTTGAAAAGGAAAAAAAAGTTAATGAAATATTCACAATGTAAAATTATCCACATAAAATGGGTCTTCATTAAAAATCACAGCACATTTTAAAATATTATTGTTCAAGCAAAAACTTACCCGAAACTGTTTTTACCAAGTTCAAAAATTTCTTCTCCACAACCTCTCTTTTCACAGTATGCGGTATTGTGGGAGCTGCAATAATATATAATTATAATACATAAAATGAATTTTCAAATCGTTAATTTCAATTTGTTTACCAATTATTGTTGAGCTTCCATAATTACCGGTATAAGTATTATTCATGTGGCGTGTTTGAGGAAATAGCTCTTGTGGATTAGGAAAAGCGTCAAACGTAAACGGTGGATTCAAATTTCGATAAAAAGCATTATTATCGTAAAGACTGGTGCCATAATAATAATTATTCGAAATGGTCTGATATCCCCTACTATCATAAGCTGACCGTGATGTAAAAGCATTATTATTATCATCCATCGCCGCCATCGGTTGTCGAACTTCGGGAGTACAAACCGGACGATATGGCAATGATAACCGATCATAGGTACTAGCTGCTTCAAAAGATCAATATTTTCACAATTAATTCTCATTTATTATTATAACGAAACTAAAATTAGAAGGTAAAATACATGAATTTTAAATAAGTTACGCAGAAACAATTCAATCTACGAACTCGTTTAAAAGTTAAACTATAACTCAGAAGAGTCAGAAGTATTTACCAATTAGCTTAATTTAATATCGCTAACGTTTTATTTTTCCCTTTTAATTTTAAATTAAGATACTTAATTAACTCTAATTTACTTTGTAATTGATGCGGACCTTTCGGCGCAGAGTTGATTCCCCAGTTGGAGTAGTTTGGGTAATTTGAATTTGGGTAATAAGAGTTGTGCGAGATGGTACCACGAATTAAATTCGAGCGACGACCAGAAACGATCGGTTGGATCGCCTTTTGATCCAGGGACCCCGTCACGTGTTTTCTTACCTATAATAATCATAATAAACAAATTATTACGCATTTCTTGGTCCTGCTCATCAAAACATAAATGTAAAATGAATGTAGAAAAGGATTCAGTCCGTGCGATTGCGCTCCGACAAAACCTCTTCTTCAAGTTTATGCTTAGGATCAGTTAGGATCTATCTTTTAAATAAGATTTTTGCAATTATAAATTATTATTATTGTTACTGATATTATAAATTCAAGTTTCAAAATTAGTTTCATTCATTAATATTTTAAATATCATGTTAAAAGATAATTGTACTCACCGTCGACATGATTGCAATGCCAGCAAAGATCGTGATGCCAGCGCGCACCGAGGAAAATGAAATATCCTTTACGTTCAATAAAAAACTGCCAAAACGTCACGATTGTCCTTAATTTTACTTCTAAATACTGTCATATTCTTCGATCTCGAGAAATTGTTAAACTTTCTTCTACATAATAATATTAGCGTTAAAAATTCAAATAATAAGGCGTTTGAACATGAAAGGCGTCGGAGAAATGGTAGGTGACAGCTGCGGATTAGCGCATGCGCACTCTTTTGAGTTGCGCCACTGTTATCGCGAGTGCTCGTAACAGGAACGATGACGTAATCGTTCGTCGCTCGGCATCACATTTCAATAACCAGTGCGCGATTTTTGTTTTTGAAAAGTTGAAAACTGACAGCGAACAACACAAGGAGAGAACAACATATTAATATTAAATTATTATTTTGTGCGGGTCAACGCAGGTATGTCTGTATTTAATATTAAGTTGTAAATAACTTGGTATAGATAATAAGTAATAATCAATTTAAAAGAATAAATTTTACCGGTGTAAAAGAAAAAAAAAAAGCGAGTTATACTTTAACAAGAGAAATAAAATGCTATTGAGACCAAAAATATTCTTATATCTACCTAGCAAATTATATTTTATGAGCTGTACTAATTTAAAAACTGATATCGGATTAAAAAATAATCACTTTTAAAGTTCATTTTTATTAATAATTTATATTATTAGGAATGCTAAAAACCTACATGTTGGCAAACATGTAGGTGAAAATAATAAATTTTTTATGTGAAAAATACAGAATTTGGAAATTATTATAATATTTTTCAAATATAATCAGCAAATAGACACTGTAATACCGTGTTTTTCACTAAATAACAACCCCTCTCTTAAAATAAGCCCTAGCATGATTTTTGAGGTTTCGAACAATGTAAGCCCTACCTACAAAATAAACCAGAATGTTGTTGATAGTGACAATTAAAGATACAATGGATACACCGATCCACAATCCAAAAATTCCGCCCACCAATCCCACTAACGAATCTCTCTGCAAAAAAAAAAGGAAGCATACTTTTTAACGTACTTACTACTGCAATTAAATTATTCCCTTAAGAATATACCTCGATTAATGGTTTTTCTGTTATCACTTTCATCGAGGACGAGGCACTGCTCATGCGCAAAACAGCAGTGCCAGACCTGAAATTTACGGAGGAAGTTTTTTTTTTTTTAAAAAAAAAGTTTATAAATTATTTTTAATGAAAATATTCCAAACTTGCCATAAATATGACAACAATTCTTCGTAGTTTTTGTATTTGTTCAACAAAAAATTCTATATAAATTGCATTATTTAGTGTAAAACATTTTTTTCAATTAAGAAAACATTATACCGGGTGTCCAGAAAAGGGCTATGCAACTTAAGCTGTTAAAAACAACAAAAAAAAAATTGTACCGTTTAATAAAGAAATTCAAAACAATTTTTAGTAAAACAATATTTTTTTGGTTTGCTCAAACAACATTTCTAAAAAAGTTAAATTTCAAAATATGGGATTTCCATTAATAAGATTTTTCATAATAAATAAAATTGTTAAAGGTACAAATAAAGATATTTTTTTTTTGAAAAAACAAAGTATTTTTGAATGTTTCATGTGTATTAAAATGACGCTAATTAATGGTACAATTGTTACATTCTTTCTTTGTTAATTTTGTTTTAATAATAACATGAAGTTGGATAGTTACTTTCTCGGACACAAGGGATCTATAAAACATACTTTCTTGTATACGTTTTTTGATCGGCTTATTTGATAAACATAGTCTTCAGATCTATTTAATAGGCAAAATAAATGAATTAATTAAATCACTTATATATGCGTCAAAATAAACACTGAATTTTGATAGCAGTTTAATATGTAATAATAAACTACTCACTTGCAGGGTGGTTTACACTCGCAGGTAGTATAGTCTGGATGAAAAATATTTTATGCATTTGATTTAGAGTAAAATAAAGTGTGCTTTTTTTTGTACTTGCAATACTCTCACGTTCGGGATATACTCCATAATCAACAGTGTAAAGACCTATTTTTTGAAGTTGATGAAATCCACAAAGTAGAAGACAATCCTAATAATGTTTTTTTTTTTTATTAAATAATAAAAAAAAAACAACAACATAAAATTAGCATTAGCATATTGCTATCATCAATTTAATTTAAAACATTGTTTGACCTCATAATTGTATGAATATCCATATAAAGGTAAAATTTCCTTTAAACCCGTGGGCCAATAAAGATAATCCGAAGTTTCGTTGATGCACTCTGAGAAGTATGGATATGGCAATCTCTCGAAATGTTCCTAAAATATTTTTTTAATAGTAAATTATTAACGTAAGATATCAAAACTTTCCGCAATATTATGTTATGTTAATGGTTTTGTCGGTTTAATGATGATATAACCAGACAACTCTATTTTTGTTAGTTTTAAACAATTATTAAAGAATAATAGTTTTTGAAGATTATTTTGAATTTAAAATAAATTTGATACTCCACTTATTTTATAAATCTAATTATTTACCCGTGAATGATTAAAAATTGCATTTAAATATGGGGTTTGCATTAAAAAATTGAATTTTATACAAACAAAAATTACACTTCTTGTTGAATAACATTCAAGATAGTTTTCAGCATCGTTAGTTTTTTTTAATAGCAGATAGAAATTGTAAGGGTATATAAACGCGTGTGACGTAATGTTAGTCACGCACTTACCACCGAGTATTTCGCCTCCACGTAATCTCCAGGTGTGATTGAAACTAAGTCCACATTTAAATTAAAGCCACCTAGGCCCACCGGCAGAGCGGCAAAAAGATGGAAACCCACTACTAATGACGCCGAGCCATGTGTGGAAAATTCCTCGCGCGGAAATGAAAATCTTATAATCAATTCTAAAAATAAGAAAGCATAATTCATTTTGCAAACATGAAGAATGATTACGGTACTAATATTATTATTTTATTGGAACTACCTCTTATACTTTGTCCCTCGACCAATTCTGAAAGCATCGGATTAACAAATGCGCACGCTCGTGCTTCTTCCTCCATTACTACTGGATGATTCTTAAGCCTTAAATTGGTTATAATATTTTAAAAAAAGTAGCTTAAAAATAACGTTAATTTGTCAGTTTTATTTTTAATACTTACGCGCAATTGATTAACGCTTCAGATGTTAATCGATAATGACATGACTCGAAATAATCTTCTGCTCTTGGAAGTAATGCAACTTTTTCTTCCATTGTTGTTTTACTATAATAATATGTAGTCCTGGCAAACTAAATTTACAATATTCCATTAAATAAAAATAATTAATATTCAAGAATTTGAGCAAAACCATTCCTTACCTTATAATTTTTTTTTCTATAGGCTAACCCATTAGAGCTAGCCCATAAAAAATATCTTATAATTTTAGTAATCTAAATACTGTAGATAAAAGATTGATAAAGAAATTGAATTTAAAAATATTACTGCTCTATAAGAAAATAAATACTGGTAAGGGATTTTTTAGCCACCTTACAAAAATGCGGATTTCTGTAAAACAGTGTTTAAACTTTTTTTTGGTTCCAATGAACCACTGTCAACGTTTAAGGTAACGAGGAAAATAAGATGAGGAACGGGTTTGCGCAAATTTCTTTACTTACAAAATCAATATTAATAGGTGTTTCATTGAAATACTTTATTATGTGGTTTAGTTTGGAATTAGTCAGAACTCTCTGAGATAAATGAACTTTGGTTTCGGAACAAACGACGATTGTCGGAAAAAATTCAGAGTTCAAATTTTCCGTTGTAGTCACTTGAATTACTTGATATCTATTAGAAAATGTATTCTAGTATTATTATTTATTTATATTATACTACCGTATTACTATTTTCACTTACTTATAATATTCAAAAAGGGTGAGATAAACTTGCCAAATGGACAAAACAGTCATAATTAAAAGCATACAAATCCAAATTAATGAAGTAATTTTTTTGAACATCACATTGAAAATTATAAATTTCTTTTCTCTTCCTTTCTCGAAATATTTTTTGATTTTTTCAATGATTACAATGGGCGAGTGTAATATTACAGCTACGGATAGTCCTATCCAAATTCCCCAAATGCCACCCAAAGCACTTAAAGCGTCTTCCATCTTAAAATAAAATGGTTTTATTATAAAAAAAAATTAAATATATAATGTTAGAAAAATTAATTACTTTTGTTGGAAATTGTTTATTTATAACTCTTGAGGAAATATGACTGACAACATCAATTACAAAGATACGTTTACTGACAGATCCACAAAAGTGTTTCAATTCTAATTCTCTATCCATTGAAATATTCATCAAATAACTTACATTGTAAAGAATCTAAAAAATAATTAAAATACTTGAGTTCCAGAAATTCAGAGTCAACATTATAAAACACATTTAAATTTGTTGTGATGTTTTCAAAAAACATTTAAGGTAACCAACAAATGTTTTAGAAAATCGTAAAAAACATTAAATAATTTAGCGAACCAAATTCTGTCCTTAATTTTGTTATAAAAAAAGTTCCACGATTACACATGAATATAGCTGTGTGTTTTAATGAGCACTATTATATGATAGAAAATAGCATTACGTTTTCAACAAATATATTTCCATGTACACCTAATACGAATTGTCTCGTCATTGAAACACTAATTTGTCTTTGAAGAAAAAAAAAAGGTTGCTTTATTAAATATTATTTTCTAGGGTGTTTTATACATACTGGCACGATGGTTTACAATTGCACATAGCTTCTCTGTCCTCATTCGGTATTGAATTGCACCCTGTACAAATTAGTATATTTTACACAATCAAAAACTGTACAGTTCCAGCTTAAATAATTTTTATACATTGTTCGCAGAGAGGAAGTTCCTCAGTGTTATTTTCCAACACGGATTGAGGTCGAACGCACTTACAGTATTTTATAGTTAAATTGTGTAAACATTGATCTAAACAACTCTAAAAAAATATAATAATAAATAATGTAGGCCTACATAAAGAGAAAAAAATTAATTTGAAACGTCAACTTCATAAGAGTAATAATGAAATTTGTTTTGCATATCCACAATTTCCGTTTGATTTTCATCATCCACGCATGCTCTGTGGAAGGCTAGAGGAATTTCTTCATAAATTGTCTACAAAAAGTTTAATGTCATTTTGAATAATATTAATGTTTCGTGTTTTTTAAAAAAATGTAAAAGTTTCCTTTTTCATTGAATATAAAACTCGAAAATCGTCTTCGTCGATTAGTATTAAAGATTTGGAATTGAGAACTGGAGCTGTGTTCCTTCTGTGGATGACCATCACCAGGGCTTTAGTGTAAGTCTCTTTCAGTGCCTCTATCTGCACATGCATTTTTAACCCTGTTCAATTGTAGCAAATTTTTAAAAAATTCTTGTGGACTGCCTTAATAAAACATTATATGAAATTGTGGACACATGAACCTATATTTAAGCCAGTATTTCCAATGGTGACGCAATTTCCATAATACAAGTTGTTGAAAGCATTTTCAACTGCAGGATAGTGTGTAACACTGCGAGTTCGAAAAATTATTTAAATACTTTTTTTCTTAAATCTATTTTTATATCATTAATTTTGTCTTTGCCTGAAAGATATATAATTAAATAAAAAAATGTCTTTCATCGGAGCTCCTATGGCAAATCTCTCTCGTTCACTTAATAGGGATAGACAAAATAATGTCGGATTCCATGGATCGCAATCGGATGAAATATTCTTCATCTTTAAACCAAAATTAAAAGAAGTAAAAGCAACAGTTTTTTTTCAAACAAACTTTCATTAAAATGTCAATCAATTTCTTATCCGAAGCAATAACATCTTTATCCGGAAATGGATTATTAATACAAAATGTTGCGGCAGCGTCTACATTATCTAACTCCATCGTTTCCAAGCCTTTCATCGAGATGCTAAATTGTACACAATTTTGCATTAATTATTTTTAAGTTTCGTTTAAGGTTCTATTAAGTCCTCAATTAAAATAGCGTGCCTTAGAGTTGGCATTTAATTAATAAATACCGTACGGAGTACTATTTACGGACATAAAACCGAGATATTCGAATTAATGCCAGCAAATGAATTTTTTAAATATGATAAATAAAAGTTCTCACTCAAAGTAGGCCATGAAAATTGCCGCCGATTGATAGAGAGCCAACACAGAAGCGACTAAAAAAGCCACTGTCCATATTCTTTTCCTGGATTTGTTTTTGGTTCTCTGAATTTGGTCGATTCCTGAAAGCGAGGTTCCTATCACGTCAAAAATCATGTTGCTAATGACAAAAATTGAGCTTTATTTTTTTCTTTTAATAATTGTTTAATGTGAAATTAAATTTTTAATAATAATTACGGTGTAAAATTTTTTTGTTTGCCCTATGGCTTTTAACAAACATAAAAAAATTTATTTTTTTTACAAGAGTCGTAATACTGCACTTTTAAATCGTTGTTGTCATCAGTTACCATTGATTTTTTACGAACTAGCCGCAATTAAAATCGAAAAAAAACAAATAATTTTTTTTAGTTAAAGTAAATAAAACCAAAAAAAAAATAAATATTAATTACTAAAAATTATTGTCAAATTATTAATTATTGAAAATCTATTATATTTCGTAGATACTTTTAACAAAATAAAAGCTATTACAAATTTCATTCAATTAATAATTGTTCTTTTACTTAGCCTACACACTTTGACAATAGTTTTCGAGTTGTAATTAGTGTAATTATTTAAATTATTCAATTGCTTGCTACGTTAACATAAAATAATTATACACAATAGATTCCGTGGATTCTATTTTATAAATGACGCAACCAAAATAAGGAAATAAAAATTCCATAATATTATTAATTCTAAAAATAAATAAAGAAAACTCGCTTTAATTTAAAATATGAGTATGATAAGAAATTAAAATATTATTAATATGTTTGCTTTTTTTTTATGACTAACTCAACTCCTTATGACGCCAGAGTTTAAAATTTTAAGTTTAATATAAACAGCTAAAAAAGTAAATAAATTATTCTTACGCTGTATTAAATGGCGCCAGAAATTAGAACTTTTAAATAAGAGAAATAAATTAATTTAATACCAAATGTTATTGAGACCGAAATTATTTTTATATCTACTTAGCAATTATATTTTATTATTTATGAGCTGTCATTATTAAAAAGCGATGTCAGATAAAAAATAATTACTTTTATGGTTAATTTTTTTTTAATACCCGTAATTGTTATACTGCATTAGGAATGCTAAATTTGGGGGACAAAATTTGGCAAATTTGTAAGTGAAAATAATAAATTTGCTACGTGAAAAATACAGAATTTGGAAATTATTATAGTATTTTGCAAATACATTTGTAAATAATTTTGTATTATAAACAAATAGACACTGTAATATTTATAATTTAAGTGATATCCTAAATAAAACATTTTTCCTAAATAAAACATTTTTCCTAAATAAAAAAATTTTTCCTAAATAAAAAAATTTTTCTCGAATAAAAAAATTTTCCTGGATAAAAGATTTTTCCTAGATAAAAAATTTTTCCTGGATAAAAATATTTGTTTTGGATCAAAATACTTTCCTGGATAAAAATTTTTCTCAGATAAAAAACTTTTCTCAGATAAAAAATTTTTCTCAGATAAAAAATTTTTCCTGGATAAAAATTTTATCTTGGATAAAAAAATTTTCCTGGATAAAAAATTTATCTCGGATAAAATAATTTTCATAGATAAAAAATTTTTCCTGGATAAAAAATTTTTCCTGGATAAAAAATTTTTCCTGGATAAAAAATTTTTCCTGGAT
>JAQGAY010001835.1:0-12591 GCA_034698085.1 Polydesmus angustus
TTTTTCATTGTTAAATCGGTGATGTTGTTCTAACTAAATATTAAAAAAATTAATTTATTTTCATTAAAATTTGACTTGTTTATTCGCTTCTAAAATTGAAAAGTTCGCTAATCGAGTCAACATGTGCCGACTCATTTGTAGAGATCATATTCTAAAAATTGTTTTTTTACCATTTAATCGGAAATGTTGTTGTATATAAATATTAAAAAATTAATTCATTTTTATTAAAATTTGACTGCTTTAGTCGTTTTTTAAAAACGCCGTAAATTTAAAAACACACGTTATAAATGTCTTTTGGATACCTGCAAAAAGGGTACCTGGACATCATTTTACCAGCCACGTTGCGAGCAAATTATGCACCCAAAATAAAGCAAAATTTAAGTCACTTCCATTCTTTTTTTTTTTTCAGGTAAACTTACATACGACTTTCCTTAAAGAAAAATAATTCTTATTTTTAAAAAAAGTGGTACTTTCAGCCTTTTTTTTTTATGATTTCCACGCCTCTTAACGCTCTCAAAATCATTTTTCCCACTTCCAAAACACTAATTTGTGATTTGGCGCGCCATATAATACTTTGTGCATCCCGATCGTAGATGGCGCGATCGTTGATGGTACATGGAATCGATGCGCTCCTCGGCTTTTTCTCTCTCTTTTCTCGCGCTTCATTCCCTCCATACATCACCACCACCATTCTCCGAATTCATCCTTCTGGCTGAATCGGAACAGAGGAGAAAAAAAAGAGATAATATTCGCCAGCGAGTGTGTGTACGTGTTGTGTGTGTGATGGAAAAGAATGAGTGGTGGAGTACATTTTTTTGACCATGGGCTTTCTTAAAAACGCTGCTAAATGCGATTCTGCTCGCACGAATCAAGACGTCAATTCTCATCCAACGCGCTTTTGCACTCAGGTAAATAACAAAACCGCAAGTCCTTTTCCATTACCATTTTTTTTTCTCATTGTTTACTATTATATGTATTGCCTCCGTAGACGTTATTATATATGTATAATATATACGCGTCTTATTAAGGTTTCATCGACGTTTTACGTGTCATATTAAAACGAGCGAGTGTGGAAACATGGCGCAATGCACACACTCTCATCCTCTTTTCAAACTCTCTTCAAATCATAATAAATATTCATTTTTGTTTTTAGGATTTTATTTATTTTTTTTTTTAAGAAAAAAAAAATGATTGTTCGAATGTTGAACCGCTTATCGAATCAACAATGTCAACGATCGATTTAAACGTTTAATTTTTTGATCGAATTAATCAATAACAAAAACAACAAAAAATAAACCTCTATCAAATTTTTAAAAAACGAAATTTTATAACATCGAAAATTTGTATTAATTAAATTTATTAATTCAAAAGCCGATTATTCGTTGTTTTTCAAGCGACATATGGTGATTGTGACGTATTATAATATTGACTACAGCTAATACTGTTTTTACACGGGGGATACGTTCCTGGAAAAACACGTGTAAAAAAAATTCGTGTAAAAAAAGTATTGGGGAAATTCTATGATATTATATAAGGGCTTCCGAAAAATACATAAAGTATTATCTAATTATCATTAATACATAAATAAAGGTATAAAAAATTTGTAAATTTCGCAAAATAAGCAAGAAATATTATTGAAATTGGTTAAAAAACCGTGTTATTTCAAAATTTCTCGCGTATAAAGAGAATTAAATTTTATTTTGAAACCGTGTTATTTCAAATTCGTGTAAAAAAAATCCGTGTAAAAAGAGAATTAAGTGTATTTATAAAATTATTAAGCTCGTAAATTTAGATGTGTATACATTGAATTTATTTGTTGTTTTTTTAAGAGATGTGATAATGCATAATTATTATTATTGAACGTTGCGCAATTTCTTCGATTTTTATGCTATGTATTTTACATACCACGCTTTTTCATTAGCGGTCAAAAAAATGTAATAAAAATAGATAGGGGAGAGTAGAATAAATAAATAAAAGTCGATCGACAATAAAATTGATAAGGAAAATGTTGATTAAAAAGTCGATGACGTCAGAACACTATCGGGAGCGTGATAAGAGTTAAATAAACAACTAAAAAAAAAAAAAAAACATTGTGAGAGCTTTTTTGAAAGAGAGATTGAAGGAAAGCCAGAGTGATAGAATTAGAAAGAGAGAATGACGCAGATGGTTAAGCTAGTTCAAATAACTGGGAAACACGTACTAGAAATTTTGTATGTATAATATAAATATCATCTTGAAGTATCGAAACCAATGTTATATCGGCGTAACTTTATCCGCCGAAAGCGATCAATTGTATACGGTTAGATGGAAAAGTCGATATAACGAAACTTTTAATAGAACAAAGTTGATTGAGGAGAGAAAATGACGATTTTTTCTTAAAGAATTGCGTTTTAAATTCTATAAAATGTTTTTATACTGTGTTTAAAAACACGTTATATTATCATTTTTGTAAATAAATTGGCATTATTTAAAAAAAAAAAAAAAAAAAATTGAGGATATTTTTTTCAAGATTTTCGACAAAAATAATAAATTTACTGTGCAGATTTCTTTGGGAAATTTTGTACCTTGTGTACAAAAATCAAATAATAAAATTTCGTTCTTTTTAAAAAAGTTGATTGGTTTTATTTTAAGATTTTTTGTCAAAATAATAGTTTTTATGTAAATTTTTACTAAAAAAAAAGACATTTTGTATTTGAGCCAAAAATAATATGATACAATTTCATGCACTAAGAATTACATTATTTTTAAGGATTTGAAATTTATTTTTTTATGATTTTCCACAAAATTATAGCTTTTTTTATGTAAATTTTTACTATAAAATTTTGTATTTTGTGCCAAAATAAAAAAAATAATAATAACACCGTTCTTTTTTAAAAAATTGATTGATTTTATTTTAAGATTATTTTCAAAATAATAGTTTTTATGTAAATTTTTACTGAAAAAAGTTTGTATTTGATCCAAAAATAAAATGTTACAATTTCATGCACTAAGAATTATTGCATTATTTTTTAAAGATTTGAGATTTGTTTTTTTCATGATTTTTTAAAAAAAAGGTATTTTTTATTAAAATGTTTACTACAAATTCATGTATTCAGTAAGAAAATTAAATAATACATTTTTATGCACTAAGAATCGCATCATTTTTTAAAAATTTAAGATTTTTGTGCATTAAGATTTTCAACAAAATTATAGCTTTTTTTATGTATATTTTTACTATAAAATTTTGTATTTTGTGCCAAAGAAAAAAAAATAATAATAATATCGTAAAATTTTTTTTAAGCGGCGTTCACAAAAAAACCATAAAAAAATTGCTCGTAAAAAATTGATTTTATTGTTAAAATACATAAAAAAGAGCAAATTTTAATAATCAATTTTATGAATTAGGCTCAAAAATCACCTTCTAAAAATTATATTCGTTATATCGACATTTTTCTCGGCTCATCGTCCAATATTATTCGCGTTCATACGGTAACATTAGCCTGCCCCTCCATTTAGCGCAATTTGTGCAAACACCGGAGCATTTACAGAAAAGCTGTTACACACATCCGGTTTAATAAAAACAGCGTTAATTACCTGCAATCATGTCGTATTAAATTAATATTTTGAAACGATCAAATTGGAAATTAATAAACAAAAAAAAAAAAGTAGCGCAATTATTTACATGTGAATTCTATTAAATGCGCTTTTGAAATATCACGTAAAAAAAAATTGATGACGCTCGAAATTTTCTACTAAGCTGTAGTTAGTAAAGCCTAGCAACGGTTAATCTATCACACAAAATATTGTTTATCAATACACAAAAATTATTGATTTTTTTTTCTGGTACAGTATATTAATTTTTTTTTTATTATTATTCAAAAAAAAAAAAATTAATTCGTTGAAATGATGCGCTCTAATTAGATTAATTAATCTGTCAACAATTTCGATACGAGCGTTTTTCTTCTGCGGAGTATGCAAAAAATGCGGAATTAAAATAATAAAATATGCACTTAATATTCAAATTAAAATGTTGCGCGAGCTTATTTTTTTTTGTATTCTTTTGGGTAAAAATTGATTAAATTAGTACGAAAAATGCTTCTTTTAACCTCGTTACAAGTACTAAAACGCATGTTTTAATTTACATCGAAAGCACGACGTACTCAGCATGACGTCTTACATGCTTTTTTTATCAACCGTAATAAAAGAAGAAAAAAAAAATTACGAAAGCTTATTATAATAAATAAAAGAATTTTGAGCACATAATTTCATTTAAATTTCGTATTGTTACAGGATAAAAATTTCAATTTTTATTTAAATTTTCGGCCTATCTAATGCATTTTAAAACGTGATAAGCTTATAGAACGAGTACGGTATTTTAAAATCCCTCTCGAATATTTATTTCGTTTCAAAAATAGTACAGTACTTTTTTTAAAAATAAAATCGAAAAGAGTCTTTACCGAGATAGAATAAAAAAATGGCTTTGAAATTTTAAATCCGAAGGAAGGAAAAATAAAACTGGAAAGACTTAAAAGCACTAATTCTTCTCATCCTCCATTATAAAATACTACAAACTGACTTCCGCTAATCTCGTCACGTAATATTATACGGTACATCCTATAAACTCAGTTTGAGAACTCTTATTTCGAGCCCTTACTCCACTAGTGCAATTCCAACGCTAAAAATTTATAAATATCAATCCTCGTTTTAAATACCCAAAAATATTTCATTTTTAAATAATCCTAACCAACTTGTTCAATCATGATAATGGTTATAAATATCTTTTATATCGTCTAAATAAATATGCTTTAGTGGTTTAATAAATCTCATAAACTTACACTAAATTTTCATTGTGAAGTATTTCCAAAAAAAAAAAAAATTCATATTCCATATAATATTCCATTAAAAATATAATTAAAGTCAATAAAAAAATATAAATTCAGATTATGAATTCGAGAAATTGAGAATTTATTTAGATTAATTGAATTAAACTTTCAATAGCTAGAAATTTGCGTAGTAAAATACATTTTACTTTGAGAAATCTGATTTCTACTAATCTGTTTTTTCTAGTAACTGCAGCTAATGGAAAAGAGACATAATTAATGTACTTTTAAAAAACAATAAGCTAATGTAGCGAAGATTTTTTACGTCCTCCAGCATGTATTTTTGCTTCAAAAACAGCGCTTTTAAATAAAATCTATAGGAACGAAAAACAAAAAAAGCTCGAAAACAAAAAAAAAGCACTTAAGCGCGAAACAAAAACCGATAAAAAGTCATGTCAAAAACACATAAAAACATTGGTATAAAAAGAAATTTTCATAAAAACTAATATAATACAAATTTAAAAGCAAAAAAAAAAAAAAAAGAACGATAAGTTTGACAATGTCCGCTGTCTACAAAAATTATTTATCATCACCTCGTTTATTATTCATAGATACATGTTAAATTCATGAGCAAATGTATGCACGTCTCTTATAATCAAGATATTGATAAATACGATGCGATAGAAACATAAAAGCAGCAAATATGTACATTTACTAGTCAAAGGATAAATATTTGGCAACAAAGTTATTTTTATAATATAGTATAAAATATTAATATTTTTATTAATTATTTTCTTCTCGAAAGATTTTTAAAACAGTACCGGTATTTAATTACTTTTTTTTTTTTAAATAAAATTTCGCGCGAGTTTACACATTTTAACCTGTAAATGTATACATTTTCTGCTGATATAAAGTGTCCTTACATTACTTCCCATCCTTTCATTTTCCTATCTAAGTTGTAGTGTGAATCTGGGTTTTTTTGGCGATGCAATTTTGATGATGTACTTCTGCTTCGTGTTTAATAATGAAACGAATTAAATTTTTAGGAAGGCCGACAGATGTGTTGAACCGTCTTTCCAATTTATCAGAAAAAACAAATAAAAGTGAACCAAAAAAAAAAAAAAAAAAAGGGAGCCGAGTGGATCGTGGACTAAAAATCGATATTCGGAGCGAAATAGAAGACAATTGAGTTGAGAATTAAATTGGCAAAATCATCATCATCGTGATGAGTTCTGCGGCAGTCGCAGTGACCGTGGTCGGCCTGAGTTTCATCTTGGCTGCCATCCTCCTCGTCGGCTGTCGTTATTTAGGTTTGTGGACCTACATTTTAGCCTGGCTTCTGGGGACCAAAGAGGAAAAAGCCAACTTGACCAAAGGAAGTCAATTTCATCTAAACGGATACATGGTACGCATACATATACCTAAATTATGCAGCGGTAGAATTTAACAGAGCCGGCTGGATCTGGGTTTGTGGGGCTGAAGGGAAACAATTATTAATATAGGGCCACGAAATTTCATTTGCGCGAATAGTTACCTGTCAAATTTCACTTTATGCGAGTGTTTACTTCCTTAAACTTTTTTTAAGCAAGTGTTTACTACCTAAAATGCTTTTTGCGCAAGTGTTTTCGTCCTAAAACTTATTTTACACGAAGTTGTATAGGGTGTTCGTTGGGTGACGATAGTTTTGAAACATGAATAAATCAGTCGAATTTTAATGAAAATAAATTCTTTTTTTTATATTTACATTAGTTAACACCTCTCATTTAATAATAAAAACCAATTTTTGGAATATGACCTCTATAACTGAGTCGGCACGTGTAAACGCGTTCACTTTGACGGCTTCATCTTTTGCGGACTTCCAGCCTGCACCTGCCGACTGACTCTCGACACGTGCCGGCATCTACCATAGGATTAAAGCAAACGGGCGCATTAATACATGCCGACTCAGTTAGAAAGGTCATATTCTAAAAATTGTTTTTTTTATATTATTAAATGAGAGGTGTTAATTAATGTAAATTTAAAAAAAATAATTCATTTTCAATAAAATTCGACGGATTTATTCATGTTTCAAAACAAACGTCATCCAACGAACACCCTACACTTCTTAAAACTCTATTTGCGCGAGCGTTTAAATCCTAAAATTCCATTTGCGCGAGCGTTTATTCCTTAAAATTCCATTTGTGCCAGTATTTATTTTCTGGAACTTTTTTTAAGCGAGTAAAATTCCCTTTATCTGACGTATTTACTTGCTGAAACTTTATTTACGCGAGTGTGTCCTTACTAAAATTCCATTTTGAGCGAGTGTTTGGGCCCCAGTGGCACGCGGGTTGGGCCCTGAAAACTCACGTCTAAGCCAGTGAATGTTTAATGAGGAATCGCGTGCTAATGTGGCTCTTTTTTTTCTTTTTTTTTTGGTACGATCTAATTTGCAGATGAATTCCGAGTCTGATTTAGTGTTGGATACATCGGGTTGCTATAGACATTACGATAACGTGACGCCGGACGTGAAATTAATAGACGAGAGAAGTATTAGCGGGGGTAACGGCGTTAAAACAGCGACCGAAGTGTTACCGCCACAACCGTTACGCCCAGCACCGGTAGCACCTTCCTTACTGGTACAAATCATCATAATTATTATTACTATCATTAAATCGAAGCTTAAAAGAGAGAAACACTCACTTTTTTATTTCCTTCAAAAAATAAAAAAAATTATGTAAATAATGTAAACAAATGTTAAGAACTTTGAAATGGTATAAGATTTAGTTTTAATAATTAATCTTTTAAGTATTTTCTTTATTAAGTGCAGTATGTAGATATAAGATAAAGCAGTCAACACTCGAGAATAATCAATATCACTTGCATGTAGAATATTCTAGTGCACGTTTGCGCTTCTTAGCGTTAATTAAGTGCTTTGACGCGTGCATTATACACACCTCAGGCATATAATATTCAGATTCACATTGTTAAATAAAAAATTTTTTTGATAGAATTCATTCAAAATATTTACATTTTTAACTCGAAACTTTAATAGTAGAAGTACTAAACTATGAGTATTTTCAGTTTAATGCACTGATATTATTTACTTTTAATGACATATAAATTCGATAACAGAAATAAAAGTTTTACTATTTTTATTCGAATTCAATGCAAATAATTCTTTTTTTAAAAAAATGAATGGAAAGGAAACTAATACGAAATATTAACACAATGATAACAAAAAAGTGGAATTTAATTGATTAACAAACTCAAAACTTAAAGTAGCCTACTAAACTATGAGTATTTTAAGTTTAGTGCACTGGTATTTACTTTTAATGACATATAAATTCGATAACAAAAATAAAATGTTTACTATTTTTATTCGAATTTAATGCAAATATTTTTTTTTAAAAAATGAATAGAAAAGGAACAAATACGAAATATTAACACAATGATAACAAAAAAGTGGAATTTAATGGATTTAGAAAAATAAAATTTTAAGGATGAGAAAGTGAATATATACTGTAAAAGGAATATAGTGAATTTTTGAAGAGAAAATAGATGAAATTTTCTGATTAAAAATAAAAGGCAAATATTTTTTAATAAACACGTAGATTCTTAATAGTAAAATATGAAAATTTATTTATGAGATAAATGCCAGTTTGTGTATAATTGCCGTCATTACCGAATATTTATGTCACGAAATAATACATACGCTAAAGTACACCGTAATTTAATACAGCTGTTTTATACCCTATTTTTACTGTTTTGAATTTAGCTTCTTTATTTTTCGAGTTTAAAAAAAATTTTACACACTGTATCTCGGAGGATAACGAGTCTTAATAATTCTTAGTTCAGCAAAATGTACTAATATTATTTTAAAATTTTGTTTCTAAATTTTTATTAAATTTTTGTTTTTAAATTTTTATTAAATTTTGAATACAAATTATGAATCACCGTAAACAAAATTATGAATCAAATTGAATTTCACTTTTTTTTTAACCCTACTTTCATTTTATTTTAATTTCTAATTTGAATACTGATTGCATTGCGTAGTCTCAGCCGTCGGTGGACAGTATCGGCAGTCCCGAAGGATTGGACATCGTCGAAGTACCCGAATTTCCCACCAATCTAAAGCGAGCCATGTCTTGCGATAGCGTCACTTCGGACACTTCCGTGCTCCTCGAAGCTCTAGACGAACCGCCCACCGCCGGACAATTAGAAATTTCCTTAGAATACGACAGGTAACCCACTTCATAACAAAAAAAAAAAAAATAATTTAATTTGCCTAACATTTAACTTTCAGCGAAACAGCTGACCTTATCGTGAGTGTGGTCCAGGGTCGTGACCTGGTCGCTCCGGAACCTTCTGTGATTATTGACAGCTACGTTCGAGTATTTTTACTTCCTGATAAGTCATCAAACATGCAGACGAGAGTAAACTTTGTTTTTTAAATTATTATTATTTAATTAATTTTTTTATTAAAAAAATAATTAAAATAAATGAACGAATTTTTTTTTTTCAGATTCAAAAAAGGAGTAGTAATCCTTTATTCAAAGAGAGGTTCTTGTTCGGTTTGGACCCGCAAGAGTTGGTCAATCGTTCGGTTTTATTCAACGTTTACGCCAGTGATAAATATACCAACACTTTAGTGGGCGAAGCGGAAGTTCGATTGACAGAATTAGATTTAATTCAGAAGCAAGTGACGAAGTGGATCGTCTTGAACGACGTCAATTTGGTAAGTTTATTAAAAATTCAGGTTTTTGAAAGTTGGACGTTCGATAAAATTATTTTTCCGAAATTCACCATCAATTTTAAAAAGTTAACTACCGGTACTACTAGGGGTATTTAAAAAGTAAGTTTCTCTCATCAAGAAAAGCCAAAATAATAATGACAAAATTACAAACTAAATTTTTTTACTTTTGTGCACTAAATACACTGTAATTTTTACACCTTTCTCAGCATTTCCGGTACCTAAAAAACAGCTTTTTGATTCCCTCCTCATCTTTATCTGCCGCCGATTTTCGCCGATCATTTTTTTTTTTTTTTCCAATTTTAATAATTAAATTGAAAAAAAATTTTTAAAAATTGATGTAAATTAATTGAGACATAAATTTAAAATAGATTTGAAAAAAATTGATGAAAAAAAGTTTTGAAAGACACTGGAAAAAACCTGAAAAAAATCTAAAAAAAAAAAAAAAAATTGAAAAACAAATGTGAAAAAAATTGAAAAAATTGATAAAAAAGAATTTATAGAAAATTTGATTTAAAAAAAAACTAAAAAAAAGTAAAGAAAACTGAAAAAAATAATTATCGATGAAAAAAAGTCGAAAAAAACAGCAATTGGCGGCAGATTTTTATAAAGTAGTTGTCAAAAAACTGTTTTTAGTACCTGAAATGCTCAGGAAGGGGTACAAATTACAGTGTATCTAGTTTAATAGTGTACAAACGTAAATAAATATTATTTGTAATTTTGTCATTATTATTTTGGTTTTTCTTGATGAGGGAAACTTACTTTTTAAATACCCATAGTATAAAATTATATTTTTCAAGTTTTATTAAATATTTTACGACTTTATTTATTTTTTTTTTTTTTTGAAGTTAACCAACAATTTTTGAAAAGATTAATAAATAATTTTGAAATTTGATGTCTTACTTCATATTTATTTTAAAAAAAATTTAGTACCGGTACTATAATTAAATTAAAAATTTATTAAAGTTTATTGATTCTTTGGTGAAATGTAGTGAATGATTTTTTTAAAGTGCCCACCCAAAAATAGATTTAGCCGCGATCGAATGCTACTATACGAGTTTCGATGTTTTCCTCAGATAAAAAATTAAAATCTTATTCAAATTTCACTTTTCTTTTTTCTTATTTTTTTCATTTTCCTTTTGAATGAAATTGATCAACAGAGGTCAACAGAGCTGGGAGATTTGATGTTTTCATTAAGTTATTTGCCTACAGCGGAGAGATTGACAGTGGTTGTTGTAAAAGGCAGGAACCTTCGATGGACTAGGAATAAAGAAACAGCAGGTTCTTTTTCATATCCAAATTTAAGCATGTGCGCGTGATTAACATTTTTATTATGCATTTATTTTTTTTCGACGTGCAAAGATCCTTTCATCAAAGTTTATTTGCTGCAGAACGGCAAAAAAATTAGTAAGAAAAAAACTTCAATCAAACGTGATGACCGATGCCCAATCTTTAACGAGGCTATGATTTTCTCGGTTCCAGCCAAAGCCCTTCAGGTATTCATTCACGACACAGTGTATTATAGTACCGCACAGCGCACGCACTTAATCCAATCATCTCAAATAAATCAATCGTGACTAATTTTTTTTATCGGCGGAAAAAAATACATTCGTAATCAATCCAGCGGAAAAAATCTTAATAGGCCTATCCTGAAAAAATCAAATTAATTGTATAGGGTGTTCGTTGGATGACGTTAGTTTTGAAACATGAATAAGTCAGTCGAATTTTAATGAAAATGAATTATTTTTTTATAGTAATACATTAATTAACACCTCTCATTTAATAATAAAAAAACAATTTTTGGTATATGACCTCTACAACCGAGTCGGCACGTGTAAACTTGATCACACGCTCACCTTGACTGCATCTCGGCATGTACCGGCATCTACCATAGGATTAATGCAAATTTCCTCAAGCGCATTAACACGTGCCGACTCAGTTGTAGAGGTCATATTCTAAAAATTGTTCTTTATTATTAAATGGGAGGTGTTTGCTAATGTAAATTTTTAAAAAATAATTTATTTTCATTAAAATTCGACTGATTTATTCATGTTTCAAAACTAACGTCATCCAACGAACACCCTGTACAACTTGTATTTTAATTTTGATCCCTCAAATTTTTACTTTTCCTTCATAAAACTTTACTAACATGTAAATATCGTGTAAATTTGATAAATGGGACGATTGGAGTATTTACTTTTATTTTGAATTTGCCAAATTTAATTGATTACAATATTGATGTTTTTGCAGACGGTGCAATTGCGAATGACAGTGGCCGAGTATCAATCGGATGGAAGAACTCCGTCCATCGGCCACGTCATCGTAGGATCACAAGCCAGTGGAAAATCATTGGCTCATTGGAATCAAATGATCACTTCCTTAAGAAAACCAGTCGCCATGTGGCATCCGCTTCGAAAATAAATCACAATCTTTTAAAAAAAAGCTCAAACACCAAACTTCTATTTAAAAACAAAGTACCGGTATGTTTTTCCTTAAATAAAAATCAAAACACACAAAAAAAAAATTTTTTTTTCAATATACCAATGCATTAAAATTTTCAAATTTTCAGAATTCAGAAATTCGTAGAAAATATAAATTAAAACGATTATTAACTATTAACTTAAAATTAATTAAAAGTTTTAAATTTTGATTTAAAAAAAAAAATCTTCAAATTAAAGATTCCACAATACGTGGCCTTCCATTTACTTTTTATACCTACTGTATCTCCATAAAAAAAACGAATTCTTACAATCTCTCTATCTATCTATATCTCCACATAATTTATTGGATGAGCCTGTCATGAGAGAGAAAGAGTGACTTTTTGTCTCGCGAGCCTAAAACGTTGCGAATGATAAGAACATATCGATACGGAAATCAATCAAGGGAGCAAACCAAAAAAAAAAATTACAACATATTGTATATATATTTATACATCAAACTTTTCTTCTTACAAAAATTTTTTTTTCGTGCTTTATATAAAAAAAATTTATTATTTTAAGAATTGTGTGTGTATGTTTGTGTGGAATTTGGCAGGGTTTGTGTGTGGAACGCGCCTCAGAATTA
>JAQGAY010001836.1:0-12589 GCA_034698085.1 Polydesmus angustus
AAATTATTTTGATACACAAAAAACTTTATGAGTTTCTGTTTAAAATGGCACCATTTTTACATTTTTATCTTTGGTAGACGACGGAAGTTGTAGTGGAACATTTCGGACACCCGGTAAAAAGAATTTTGCTTGTGGGTGTAAAAAAGACATTGATTTGACATTCTAGTTTGTTTGTTTTGGTTTTTGCTCTTCCATCCTGACCAACCTAACTCAGGTGTAATAGAGATAGCGGGATATGCAGAAAAATTCGATGACCCAATGAGCACTAATTGAATAAATAATAATTATTGTTGCTACAGACTTTAATTTTTGCTCCACATAAGCTTAATTATGTTTCAATCTTATTAATCTATTTGTCTTGTTTGATTAAATGGTTGCTTTGATAATTAATTTTTTTTTGACACGAGTTTCTCAATTTGACAAATACTACATGGAAAAAATGTAACTTTATGAAAATATTGTAGAATCATCATAGTTAATCTTGGTTATTGCAAACTGGCTTAGCAAACCAACAAAAATGATAAAATCATATTAAATATGAATTTTTTTTCATTTTATACGCATGGAGCCATTGAAATGGCTCTAAAGGTAAATTTGGCAGAAATGCAATTTCTAAAATGTAAGATACCGTTCAATCAAATTCTTAAAATTTATAGATAGGGACATAGGCTAAAAGCTTTTAGCGCGGCAGTATATCGGTAGAACTTAAAAGATAAATTATCACCTGTCACTTTATGCAGTATCTTGTATTTTTTAATAGACTTTTTCATTGCATGTTTATAATTTATTGTTGAAAATCAAATAGTTATGGTATTCTTTAAATTTTTAGAGACTTTCTGCCTCGAGGATCTGGTATTGTAACTCGTCGGCCACTTATTTTGCAACTTATACATGCAAATGCCGGTAAAGTCACCTATTGTTTAAAACAAATTGAAAACGTATAGTTATATTAATTTTTTTTTTCTGTTTAGAATATGGCGAGTTTTTACATTGTAAAGGAAAAAAATTTGTGGATTTTGACGCTATTCGTAAGGAAATTGAAGATGATACAGATCGGCTCACGGGAACTAATAAAGGAATTTCTCCGATTCCGATTAATCTAAGAGTATATTCTCCAAATGGTGAGCTTTTTACCAGGCATTTATTTTATACTACTTCTTGTTAATGAATTATTGCTGAATAATTTTAGTATTAAATTTGACCCTAATCGATCTTCCTGGAATAACCAAGGTTCCCGTTGGAGATCAACCGGTGGATATTGAAGCACAAGTTCACGAAATGATTATGATTTACATTCGAAAGGACAACTGTCTTATTTTAGCGGTTACTCCTGCAAACTCAGATTTGGCAAATTCCGATGCTTTAAAACTAGCCAAAGAAGTTGATCCAGAAGGTGGGTTGCAATTGTTTTAAATAAATGCGATAATTATTTAAACATTTTTAAAAACAAATTAGGTATCCGAACTATCGGCGTAATTACAAAGTTAGACTTGATGGATGACGGAACGGACGCTCGTGATGTTTTGGAAAATAAATTATTGCCTCTTCGTCGCGGTTATGTTGGTGTTGTGAACCGAAGTCAAAAAGATATTGATGGGCGTAAAGATATTAAAGCGGCTTTAGGGGCAGAAAGAAAATTTTTTCTCAGTCATCCTTCCTATAGACACATGGCTGATCGGATGGGAACACCTTTCTTACAAAGAATTCTTAATCAGCAATTGACAAATCACATTCGAGATACTCTTCCTTCGCTGCGGGACAAACTGCAAAAACAGATGTTGTCAATGGAGAAAGAGGTGGATGAATACAAACAATTTCGACCAGATGACCCGTCTAGAAAAACCAAGGCTATGCTTCAGCAAGTTTTTTGCGATTGATAATTGTGTTTTATGTAAGGTTAAGTTAAAAGATTTATTTAGAATGATTCAACAGCTTCAAGCTGATTTTGAAAGAGCGATTGAAGGTTCCGGTTCATCAGCTGTAAATACGGCGGAATTATCAGGTGGTGCTCGAATAAATAGATTGTTTCACGAAAGATTTCCATTTGAAATTGTCAAAGTACGTATATGCATAATAATTATTCTTGCGCTATTTTAAACGCTATGACTAAGTCTTATAATTTAAATAGATGGAGTTTGACGAGAAAGAATTGAGAAAAGAAATAGCATTTGCTATACGTAACATTCACGGTATTAGGTCAGTATAAATGGGCTTTGTACATTGATAGAATTTTTTTTAATCTACATATTTTAAATAACTTGATAGAGTTGGATTGTTTACTCCTGATATGGCGTTTGAAGCTATCGTAAAAAAGCAAATCGCTCGATTAAAGGAACCATCTATAAAATGCGTAGATTTAGTGGTTAACGAATTGTGCAACGTTGTACGAAGATGCACTGAAAAAGTATAGTTAACTTTTTATTAATTTTTATTAAATTTTTAATAACGTAAATTTATATTTAGATGAGTCGTTATCCAAGATTACGAGAAGAAACTGAAAATGTGATAACGGCCCATATCAGAGAGCGAGAACAGAAAACCAAAGATCAAATTATGTTACTAGTTGACATTGAATTGGCTTACATGAATACTAATCACGAAGATTTCATTGGTTTTGCCAAGTAAGTTTTGTTGTCATAATTAACAATTTTGTAAATGTTGTTAAGGTTGCCGTCGTCTTTGACAATCTTCATTTACCTTTGAGTCGCTTTCTTTTTTAAAAAAACTTTTGCTGTAAACTAACGTTTTTTTCAACGTTGTTCAAAGGTTGGGCAAAAAATTAGATTTCATAATTTATTTAGATTTGTTTCTTTTATTTTTTTTATTTCCGTCGTTGTTATTGTTTTGGTTGCCATTATCGACTCAGGTGTGACAACTTTCAAGGGTGAGTTTATTTCATTGATGTATTGAGGACTTGAGGTTCGTACAGCATTGCATGATTGCTAGAAAATTCAAATTTATATTTTATTCTAATGCTTAACCAGTTAACAGCATGGGTTCTTTACATTTATTACTTTAGTTTGATTCGTATGCTTTTTATTACTAAGAGTTTTAATTGAAAGTTAAACTAATTCACGAGAGTTGAAAATATGACCCTTTTTTTAGATTTTGCACTATTGCATTTTTTTTCTAATTGGCTAAATTATTTGATATTAAAATAGGTGATTGGCCATGAAGGCAGTAAACATTTTGGGAATGATAGAAGTTTAGTATTAATTTGATTTTGACTGTTATTTGTTTGCTTTCTTTTAGTGCACAGCAGAGCTCTGATACGTCCACGAAACGAAAATTAGGAAATCAGGTTTCAAGTGTAATAATTTCTCTTATCTGAGCTTCCATTTAAATCTAAAATTTCGCTTGCTTAGGTGATTCGTAAAGGATACATGACTATCCAAAATCTTGGTTTCATGAAAGCTGGTTCAAGAGAGTACTGGTTTGTTCTTACGTCGGAATCATTATCTTGGTTTAAAGATGACGAGGTATAATTATAATACTGATAAAAGTGATGTTTTTGCTCCTCACAACCGATTTTTTTATTGAAGGAGAAAGATAAAAAATACATGCTTCCCTTAGACGGTTTGCGCCTCAGAGATATTGAACAGGGATTTATGTCTAGAAGGCACACGTTTGCACTTTTCAATCCTGACCAGAGGTTGATTTTAATTGAACAAACATAATTTTTTAATTTCTAACGAATTAATGAATGCCTTCTCAAGAAGGAATGTTTACAAAGATTACAAACAACTAGAATTGTCGTGCGAAACTCAGGAAGAAATTGACAGCTGGAAGGCGTCGTTCTTGAGGGCTGGGGTATATCCAGAAAAAAAAGTGGATCAAGTCAATGGCGATGAAGTAATTAATTAAGGCCTTAACTATAATTCGGTTATGTTAGTTAGATGCTTTTTATGATTTAAATTGGATGGGCAGGAGGCAGTCACTGAAGATAATACTTCGATGGATCCTCAACTTGAGCGACAGGTGGAGACTATTCGTAATTTGGTGGATTCGTATATGAAAATTATTACAAAAACGATCAGAGATTTGGTTCCTAAAAGCATTATGCATCTCATGATTAACAACGGAAAAGAATTTATTAACGGAGAGTTGTTAGCATGTTTATATTCAGCAACTGACCAAGTAACATTAATGAATATTAGAAATATAGACACAAATTGTCATTATGTGACATTTCAGAATTCAATGATGGAGGAATCCCCAGAAGAGGCTGCTAAGCGTGACGAGATGTTACGCATGTATCACGCTTGTAAAGAAGCTTTGCAAATAATTAGTGACGTAAGTTTATCAACAGTGTCAACTCCTGTACCGCCTCCAGTTAAAGGAGGAGAATGGCTCAATACCGCTCCTGATTCTCCAAGGTAATATTTAGATAACATTTTATTGAATTACATGTAAGCTTAAATCTATGGAAAATTTTGAAGAGTTTCTCCACCTTCTCCTGGGGGACCTAGGAGGACTCCTGGAGTCCCACCGCCAGCGTCGGTTGGTTCAAGGGTTCCTCCGGTTCCACCCTCTGGACGGCCTGCGCCAACAATTCCTAATCGTCCACCTCCCGGACCACCACCAAGGCCTGGAGGAGCGCTAAATATGCCGCCACCACAAATTCCACAGTAAGTGTTCAGTAATCATTAATTATTATAATTTTCGAATAATAAATTGTTATTGTATAGTTTTCATATATTAGCTTTAATTATCTATCAGATATCTATATTCATAAATGTGGGTTAAATTCGTTATATTAACAAAATAGTATTTAATGGTGTGAGTAACAATTAACTTATAAAATCTATAACCTATCTTGTATGTTAGGACAAAATTATAACTACTAAGAATAGTATACTAACCAATGTTGAAATTTTCTTCTATAATCTTATGTCATGGTATGATGTCTTGTCTTTTTCTTAATACATATCTAATCTTGAATATTAATATTTTCATGAATTATTTTAGATTTTTAGTTGAATAATATTCTAACCTTCTATTATGCACTAATTAATGTTTTGTATAATTGTATTGAAATTAATTCGAGGATTGAGCATTTTCTAGTTATTACATGCAAGTGTAAAACATCAGGTAAATGTTAACTGGTGAAAATTCCTATTAAAAATATTTTATTTAAATTGTTAATTTTATGTGCAATCGATTTGAGTAGGCGCATTTTAAATGCATAATTTAGGTTTTCTATTATTGTTGTAAGAAATGCGTAAGATATTAGGAATTTTCACTTCTCAAATTCAATTTCTATTAGTTTATGCAAGTTGAAATTTAGTCACTGGTACTATTACTTTTATAGCAGTATTGACTTTAATGACAAGAAATATATATTTGTATTTAACATTTTTATAACTAATTTATGCGTTTTGCATATTGTTAGGATTAACCATAATTTTAAATTTTTATTTTCAAAGGAAAAGTTGTATCGGTTAGGTTTCATAATTTTAAAAACTCGGGGTAAAAATCCACACCTTAATTTTTGTTCTAAGCTCCACTACTGAGACCACACGACCTTTTGAGAAATTAAAATTAAAGTTTTTATATTAATTTAAATACTGTATTAAAAGTTTAGCCCAAATCGATTACAGTATTGTTCCTACATTACGGGTTTTCCAATGATACTTTTAAGATACCACTGATTCAGCAATATCGATACCATTTTTAGTAAAATAATATAATTTTGTTGCAAGTTTTATATTTACAATAGGACTACAGTATTTAAATTCTTGGGTGGGTTTTTAAATTTTAGGCGACTTTTACTTTTGGCAAATATCGTAATGAAAGGTAAAGTTGTCATTGAACAACCGGAATTTAATTTCTTTTTTGGAAAGTCAACTCTTTTGGGTTAAATTTCTTGGAGTTATTTTTACTAGCATATTGTACATCACCTAAATTAGGCACCCCATATTAGCAAAAACTACACATATAACTAATAAATTATTCAGAATGATAATAAACGCAGATTTACTTGAGAGGATGGATTTTTGGCTCATTTGGCTTACATACTATAAATACACCGAAAATTAATGTCTATCGTAGACCCGGGAAAGTTTATTAAGTTTTTTAATTCCTTCAAAATTTTTGCTTGTCACTTGTTACTGTGAATTAATTGCAACATTTTATTAAATTATAACTAAAGTCGATCTGCTATATTTATATAGTAAACTTCCGCAATCATTCAGTCAATCTGTAATAATATTAGTTCAGACAAATGAAAATATTTATGTTGGTATTGTAATATTTGATAACTTGTTAAATCTGGTCAACTTTTTCGTTTTGAATTTTGGCAAGTTTTAACTGTTAAATTTCTTATGTTATTAATTATTACATTTAGCTTTATATTGTTAGTTGTCTACGAGTAGTTGTATTTACAGGTGATTTATGATTTTACAATGACGAAAAATATTGATTAACATTTGTGTATAAAAAGCTTTTTATATAAAATATTTGCTTGAAGCTATGTAATAGTTTATAGAGCCATAGAATTTAGGATTTATTAGTTACGGTTAATTATTCTAATTAACGAATTATTTAAATAATAATCGAGCTAAGATTATTAAAATTTGCAAAAAATATTCTTTAGAGAAAATTAGGTAATTATAAGTTTTATAAATTTGCAGCTGTATTTATTCTCAAAATCGAAAATATTTACAACTTGTGCTAGTTGAGTGAATTTACAAAATTAGTTAGTTGTGAGGTTTTAACGCGTAATGCTGTGTAATTATATGAATAACTCACGTAAATAGTGAATAATATTATTTGTAGTTAATATGATTAGCTAAGATAATCTCATAATGTGTGTTATGTTGCGCAGTTTTTTGATATTGAACAATTCAAAAATGTCTATGTCCATTTTGCTGTGTCACAGACGTCCTGGTGCTGGTTTGCCTCCTATTCCACAACGAGTGCAGAATGCAATTGCCAATGAGCTGGTGGATGTTTTTGGTCCTAAATGAGGACCCCCCAGTTTACAGATTAGGGGTTCTGATTAGATGAGACATACAAATTAATATTTTGACGATGCAATCAATTCAGGTTTTATCCTCTCGGTTTGTTTTTTGTTTCATTTCAAAAATTATCTTCCACACTTTAACCGTAAAGTACAGAGTAAGAACTTCATTGCTCAAGTGACTGACCACAACCAACTCAAATTCTATTATTACTTGTTTTTTTTTTATTATAATTCATTCATTTATTTGGTATTATTTGTAATGAGTTATATCGTAATTAATAATTGTAAATAAGCTAAATTATTTAAGTATCGTTAATATTTTTTTAAAAATTATTTTCGACTCTTTGCATAACATTTTCATTCATTTCTTCATAATATAAATCAGATTTTTGATAATCAATTTACATAACAGCATCCAATGTTATAAACATTTATTATTTCAAAATTAATATGTTACAATATTTAATCATATTAATAAATGTAGATATTAAAATTGTGTTCCTGATTAATAATTTTATTTTAAGTTTTTTTTATATTTATATTAATTTTTACTACTGTACATCTTAAATAAAACTGGCTACGTTTTTATTAAGATTATAAACTACGGTTAAATTAATCTTTCTTCTGACTAAGCAATTGTGCTGTAACTAATTTGGTTGTGGTGGAGCACTTCCTTATTATAATTATTTTGATTTTGAAGCAAATGTGATTTAATCGGTGCACGATCATTCTTTTACCCGTCCACGCAGTCATCATAAATTATATAACGAGTACTGTAAATCGTAGATGAGATTCACGTTTAGTTGATATTCTGGTGTACATGCAGCAATATAATTATACAAATCAATTTCGCTGCTCATCCATTGATTGAACACGTTGGCGATATCAATAGATAAATGAAAGGAAAAAAGATTATTATACAGGGCGTCCCATAGATATAGCTTAAAATTTAATTAATTTACAACAAAAAAATTTTAATTTATCGAAATTTTAAAATGATTAACCGATTCTAAATTATGTTTTACAGTTTGTAAATTGTCATATTACTACAATAGTGCAACTTTAAAAAATATTTTTATGGAACTTATAATTACCGGTACATTAGTTGGTTTTTGACATAATTATTATTTAAATTATATTTATTTGGACGATAATCTGGTGGCATTTTGAATGATGGCAATTAAGATTTCGAAACGTTCTTTATAATATAAAATTATTATTAAATGTTGAAAATTTGTAAATATATGCATAGATTTTGACTTGAAAGTTTAGGATAATTTATTTATAAAGGTACAAGGTGATTGAAAACTATTAGATTAATATGTTTTTAATTCGTGATTTACAAAGCATTGCATTATCTTAATAAGAAATTTTGTTTAAAGTAACAAAATACCTACTGAATTATTTTGTTAAAAGTAAAATTTTTAATTTTTGGCAAAAATGAATTTGTTTGAAATTAGCACCATATGACGGTATGGTTTGTTTCTCATAATTCTAAAGCAATATAATTAATTACATGTAATAAAATATTTTAAATTATTCTAAACTTTCAAGACAAATTGTAGATGCTTGTCGCAAAGTATACATTATATAAAAATGTTAAAACTATCATAATTTTATCGATAAATAATTTAAACAAATTGTGAAGGTTTATAAAATATGAACATCACATGATCAATTACGAAAATGGTTTCTGTAGAGTTGAAAAAAGTAAATATAATACAGTATAATATTATGTATAGGAACGAGATTGAATTTCATATTATTCATTGATGGGTGTAAAGTGTCTGTACGTGCTAAATATGCTGTGTACATAATTATAAAAACTGAGAAGCACGCTTGTCTATAATAATATTATTCATTCACTATTTTCTTTTAATATCAAAATAAAAAAAAATTTGAATGCTCTAATTTAATTTAACGACAAATTAAACATTATTAATCATTGTATTTGAATGATTTGATCAGTTTCTGTAGAATTTTATTTTCTACTGTAGAAATCTTTTAACTGTATGTTTTAAAAAAATGCTATGGTTTTGTAAATTTATCATTTTTAACTCTATCCAATTTAATTTTTCTTTTTTGGGTTTTTTTTATTTAAATTTTCTTTTATTTTCTCCTCATATTTTTTAGTCGCCCAGGTTCATCTATACCTCCTCGCATACCAGACCGACCTCTTATTCCCACAAGGCCTAACTGAAAGTGTATTTGGTGTAAGAGTTATTTAAATTCATCTGTGACAAAGCGGGCGCAAACTAAAAACTGTGAAAGTTTATTGAAACTTTATTCCAAAAAAAAAAATTTTTTTTTTTTTTGGGTTGCTTCAACATTCTGGGAGGTGTATATATCCATGTGCCATCTCATTTCCAAATTCTATGTATCATAATGATAAATTAATTTAATGGATCTAGTCGAAATCAGCACCTGATACAATGCAGAATCGACTTTATTGAAGAGTATACAAGGAAGTAAGTGAAACAAATTAATAAATTCAATTATTTATATGTACACAAAATATCACCGCACATTAGACCATTATCATTGAAATCAATGAAATGTTGTGATAAAATGTAGTTGTAGAAGATTTATTAAATTGAAATGTTTTTATTATTAATGAGCGCCCCGCCGGTACATTTTGATAAATAATAAATGTCAACATAACTCACAAAGCAATTCCAAAAACAAAACCTTAATTTTATAATTATCCAAGTATGCTCACCAACTCAAAATGTTTGATCATCTGTTCATTATTACGTTCATAATTATTATTATGATAATAATCGCGCCTACTGAACACTTCATAGCAATATACTGCAGCGTATTTCAGGAGGGGAGGAGAGACATGTACCAGTAGAAGTGATACCACCTACGTACGAAAGATGATAATGCGCCATATCCACCCTCTCGTACAACTGGTCGCCCGATCGCAATAATTGATAATTTCCAGCTGAAACAACCGCAATGCCGTTTGCTCTTTAATATTAATTTTACAGATCCATAAAGTACTACTGTAGTTTAAATTTTATTTAAGTGCATCCTGAATTAAAATTTTTAAAAAATTTGATTCTAAATCTTTTTTATAACTTTTATTACACAAAGTAGAATTTATTTACTATAAACTTGGTGTGATTTTTTTTAAAAGTGCGCTTTACTTCTAAATTAACAGTCATTATTTACAATATCATAAATTGATTATAATTATTAATGAAAAAAGAAAGTGGCATTCCAATCTTATTGATGAAAATGTAATGACACTAATATTAGAACCGCAGATGAGGCTTGAATTTCAACATATATCTGAAAGATAAAATTATAAATAATTACGAATTTAAAATAAATATAAACAAACTCACTTGTCCAGAACTTCCCAAAACATTAGAAGATTGGCGCGATCTAAATGACGCTTTGTTTTACTTAATTGAATAACGTGAACCGCCCATTTGGCCACGTTCGAATCCAAAGGCATTTCGTCCCACTTCAAGTGAAAAGCTTTAACTAATAAAAGTATTAATATAAAAAAAATGTTTTAACAAATCCAAATGAAATTGATTACTTCGTGAAAATATATCGACTGGATTTCCGTCCCAAGGCCAACCTTTAAACTGCCAAGCTGGACCTTGAACGAAAACGGCTATAACACGATCCCTTCAAATTAAAACGGGAGACAAATTAGCATTTATTAGACGAAATCTTATCAATCTAATTACCAGTCATCTCTAGAAAGTTTCGTGGGATTGTCTATTATACGGTAAGGCACCGAAGGGGCACCTTCTTTTCTTCTTTGAATCAGCACCTCGTTATCTCTTCTACAACCTTGTGTTTTTTTCTCATCTGTACTCATAAAGCGTAGGTCTTGTAAAATGTCTTTAGCGTTGTACATGGTGATGAGAGATGTAGTAACAGCTGGGATAATAATAATAGGTGTCCGCGAGCCTCTTTTGGGTGGCTGTCGATTGGCCATCATAACCGGTGCTTGAGGTTGCGGCTGGGGAATAACAGGTGCTGATCGCCGAGGTTGCGTTCCCTCAGTCACAGATTTTAAAGTCATACCGTGATAAGTACCCAGTGTATCAATTTTAAAACCCTCCGTTTCTATTTAAAAAAAAAGAACAAAAAAAACGTAAGACTATTTTTTTTTTTTTTTATAAAAATGAGATTAATATTATTATGTGCCCAACCTTCTTTTCCTCTAAATCTTTCTTGATCGTATCGATTATAAACTGCTGGTTGAGGCATAGTTCTTACTACCGGTTGTGGTTGAACCTTAGCAGCTTGCATTTGAGCGATTTCTTGAGGAGCTCGGCCACCTCCTTCTTCTCGTACTTTTATAGATTGGAGCAATGCGAATATGTTTTTTGCAAAATTCTAAACAAATTTTAATCTTTAATATAAATGTCCCAGTCTTAAATATGCTATTTTTAAGTATTTGTTACCTTTCCCGAACTTTGCAATACGGTTGTTCTGTTCCTCCACTGTCTTTCTCTGCTAATAATATCTCGAGTAACATCCACATCATATTCCAACATTCCTCGAAGTTCAGGAATTCCAGCTCCTATATCATCATCACCTTTGATAGTTTTACGTTTATTGGCTAAACGCTTAGCTCGCATTGCCGCAATCTTTTCAACTGACATCGTATCCGAAAGGGATCGCATTGTGTCCGTTGTGACAGATGATTCCTTTGGGGCGTCCAATCGAAGTGCCAACTGTTCCTTCGCTCGCTGAACTTGGGTTTCCTACATTCAATAAAGACTGTTAACAAAATATTATATAAAACATTCAACCAATAAAACTTACCTCCAATCTTGGTTTTTTAATGACTTCATTCTGTGACTCGTCTATAGTTCTTTTCACCTGTGTTGGGATTTCTAATGGTGCGCTTTTATCTATACTTCCAGAAGTCGCTGTTTCACCGTTTAGATACGCTAATAAATCCTAAACAATTAAAGTTATTAAGAAATCGTTGCAATTTTAACAATAATTATTTTTAATATACTTTTCTGTCAGGCCTCCTCACTACAGGAATATTTTCTGCCTGATAACAAAAATCATTAGTGAGGTCATGGATTGCATTGTAATAACACAACGTACTGTGGCTTGTTTAACGTAAACCGGATGAGACAAATGCACATTTTTTAAAAAGTAAACTAAGCATTCTAAAGTGTAATATTCCTTCGACGTTCCATCTCTCCCAGATCTATAAGTAATATCAAAATCACGTTAAAATGTCATAAGATAAAAACAAGCATATTGTGATCCTACTGGTAGTTACTCCTCACTTATAAAACATTAAAATGAAACTTACCCCCAATTTAAATAATTTGTCTTCACACTCTTAGGCCAAGAAAATTCTCCAAACACAATATAATTTTCTCTCTCGACAATTTCTTTTTTGTTGACGTTGAATTGTCTCAACAAGCTTAGAGGGTCAGCCATTTTTCTTTCTTCAATCACTGTGCGGCAGCGGCGCAGTGATACTATAGTGGCTAGAATTACCTAGTGTGGAAATCGACGGGTTTCAAATGAGGAAAAAGTGGGCGACTGCCGTCAGTCTTTTCTTAGCGCTGCAGTTCCATGTTGTGCTAGTAGCGCATGCGCAGTAGGTACCTAAAGCTTGTGACGTAG
>JAQGAY010001837.1:0-12585 GCA_034698085.1 Polydesmus angustus
ATCAAATGCCATTTATTTATCGATCGTCCCTGGTTAATTGGTAGTTTGCAATATTTGAATATTATTACAATATATCGTAATAATTTTTATATTTTGCTGCATTGACAGTTCAGATGATAAACCCTTGCCACTTAATACAAATTATTTCTTTGGTGAAGCTATTGATAATATAATTACATTTTGTCTATTACGGTATATGATAGATTGCAGGTGCCTTGCGTGTTCTAAAAAGTTGCCAGCATTTTCCTTACGGTAAACTTAAGATGTAACTTGCTATGAAATGTAACAGATATCTATAAACGAGATTGTTGAAGCAACATACAGTATTTTTAGTATTTTTCTTACAGTTTGCATCAGCAAAGATCTTCGCAGGTTTTTACTTATTGTCGGGTTTTAGTAAATTAATTATTCAGATTTTGTATATTATAATTATGATTTAATTTATAAGGAATTTAAGATTATTACACATTTATGTGCAAAAGAGTTATTACTAGTTTTTATAAAACTTTTGAATTAATTCTTTAGGATAACAGTACTATATGGATTTTGCTTTTAATTATTTTGTCGATACCGGTATAATGTTAAGGCTCAAAACTGTTAAAAATAATATTTGTAAACATTTGCTGGCAACATTTTACGAAACAATCATTGTCTGTATATTTAATTAGTAGATTATAAATAGAAATTTAATGTCTAATTGGTCAGAAATTCGTTTAATTAATAAAAATAAATATTTAGAATAATTTATAGATAGTGTGGATTTTCTCACACTACATACTAAACTTTATAATTATTAAAAACTAAATTTTTTATTAAGTTTTTATCGAATTTTATATTTTAAATTGTTTTGTTTTTATTGTAGATTTATTAAAAACGTTTAACTCTGGACTAAAAAGTTGTTTTAACTTGGAAAGAATAATATTGAGCCTTACAACATGGCTTTCAATTTTAATGCGACAGGCGCGACTCTTAACGGCTTATGCGTATATTGCTGTGAACACCATGGCGTAAGAGGTTAGCACTGGCAACGATTATTGTTTTCTTTAAATCGGATATCGAAAGACCTCTTACAGCTGACACTTTGCAGCCATTTTTGTTGGTGTTGCAGCGAAAGCTAATGCTTTTGATATTGACAAGACAACTTTATAATTTAAAAAGGAAATGTTTGATATAAATAATGATCCTGAATCAGTAGGTGGAAAACGAAAATCGGCAGAGGGAGTTTGGTTTCATCCACCATAAGCGGATGATGCCTTTGGTTTCGCATAAGAGGATGAAAGGTGGGAAACGAACTGGTGCTGGACGTAAGAAATTATGGAATAATCATGCTGAGAGACAAGCGGCAAGAGGTATTTACATCGGAGCTCAGAATGTAAAAAAATGGGTGAATATTAAAGAAAGATTAGGATACATGAACGACTCTGATTTTGCTGCTTTTCTACTTGAACTAGCGGATAACAGCACAGTGTAAGTATTAATTACATCTTCAAGCAATTCTGGCTAAATGGTTTTTTTTTAACATAGACTTTAGTAAATATAGCAGCTTTATTATTACATTTTATTTTATTTATTCTTATTCTATAACTTATAAGTTTTGTCTATTCTCAAATGTCATCATCACAGCTGACTATAATTTGTTGACATGCTGTATGTACAATCGCTAGCAGAATCTGACATTTGCAAAATAATATAATGTATAACATTTACTAACAATGTTTTTAATGCAGGGAGAAAGATCAGCAAGAGGAGAAGAGCGATAATGTTGAGCTTATGACTGACATTTTAAGAGAAAATCAAGGTTCTCCTAATGACAGTGGGTCCGGAAGTGCGAGCATTAACGCGAACGTGAATGATGTTAATAATTGCGAGGAAAAAGCTTTCAACAAAGCTTCATTCGAAGAAGAAGCAGCGAATGAAAGTGAAATGGAAGATGGTAAAAATGATGGAATGGAAGATGAAATTGAAGACGAAGAAGTTGTCGATGAGGAAGAAATTATTAACGCAGAAGAAAAAAATGAAGATGAAGATGAAAAAGAAAATGAAATTGATTATAAACTAAATGAAAGTCATGAAAATGAACTACCGGTAAGAGATAATGAGGTGGCATCTAGGGAAAATGTTCCCAATTTAATTAATAACTGCGAAGGTGGTTTGGAATTGGCAGTTGAGAAGATGGACAATCGGCCAATAGAAGATGAGAATTACAGGTTAGTTCGCTTTTCTTAAACGTTACATTTACATGGATATTTTTATTTTATTTTTTTAAAACAATTTAGTCCTAGCGAAGATGATAAAGATATGGATTGGACACCTTTTGGACATAATTTACGATTTATGAGAAAGTCAACGCGAATGGCTAGCATGAAATCGAAAGAAGGAGGGCGTGAAACTCGGTCTCAAGTGAAGCCGGAAACTTGCTCAAATTCTAAACGAAAACGTTCGACTTCTAATAGCATAAGAAAAGTTCCTTCAAATTGGATGGTTTCTCCTAATCAATCGATAGATTCACCTAATGTGCCGCTTCCTCAAAGTAGTAAGATTTTTAGCATTATAGAACAGTGGCATAGCGAGGATTTATGGCGCCTGAGACCTCAATAATTTTTGCGGCCCCTTTCTCTTAAAGGTAGCGAATATGGCAAATTTAGCCTCTTTTATTTTTTTTTGGACAAAATAATAAAATTTTTATCAACTTGCCTTAATTTTAGCACCCCTTTCCGATGACATTTGGGGGCAGCTGTCCTCTATTGCCCCCCACGCTTTGCCACTGTAATTGACAATAATTAGTGCTCATATGAGTGTTTACAATATTATTTGTATTTGTTTCTAGAAGAAAAATTTCGTTCTTGTATATATTGTAATCAAAAGCATATGCCTGGATATTGTCCTCTCTTAAGACCGGTAGTTGTTATATTGGATTCTCCAGTGCTCAAAGGCAATATTCGACGAAGTACGGCTGAATTATCAATGCCTAAGGTTATTGTTTAGCATTTACCTTAATTTTAAATTAAAAATTAATTTATTATTGTATTAATTATTTTATAGACATTAAAATTAGTTTCCATTGATCAGCGTCACGGTTTAAGTGTTGTGACAATGGAAGCGTTACAGCAATATACACAGTTTGGACCTTTAATTGGGCAACCAATAGATGAAGCCAACATTCACGAAGACATGGATCTTAAAGACATTTGGGAGGTAATTACGAAATTATCGACTGATGCTAAGTTATTTGAATTGTCAATGTACTGTATATATTTTTTTAAAGATATTTGGCGATGAAGCAAAATCGTATATAAGCACTGCAGATCCAAACGCTAGCAATTGGTTACGTTATTTAAGGCCTGCTACTTCGAAAATGGATCGTAATTTGGCAGCAGTATCGAAAGGAGATACTCTCTATTTTGTTACCTTAAAGGAAATCTCGGAGGGTTCAGAACTTTTATACTGGGCGGAAGATCCAACTATTTCATGGTCAAAAAAGAAGATGGAAAAAACTTGTAAGTATTCAAATTTAAAAGACGTTTCAAAGGATTTTTCCTACCTATCTTTTTAATTAAATAATGATTTTGTCAAGGTTGTGGAGGTTGCAATCAAAAATTTGTTCATCCATTTTACTATCGAATGCACTGCATGATCTTTCACGATCCAAATTATAGCCTGACTATCAGAAAATATCATTGCAAGGTAAGTTATTTATTTTAATATTTACTGATAAAAAGAAATTATTGAATGTTAACTTAAATATTAAAGATATGCGGCATCGCAGTTCTTGGGAAATTAAATATTATGAGACATGCTTCAGAAATGCATGATGGCAAAGGTGCTTATCAATGTCAATATTGTAAAAAGGTATTAGCAAAGTCTAAATTAAGTTTTCAATCGTAACTTTTTATAAAATTTTGAATGTTTATTACGAAAGTTTTTCCTACGTTTAAATTACTTGGATATGCATCGTACGTATGGTTGTAAAATGAACCCTAAACGTACCAGACCACTATGTGATTTATGTGGAAAGAAATTTTGCCAGCCACAGAAATTGAAGATTCATATTCGTCGAATGCATTCAGGTAACTATATTTTAATGAAAATTAGCTATAACTCACCAATAATTTTATGTAAATGTATTATAATAGAAATGTCAGATGTTCTCAGCGAATTTCAATGTAAAGGCTGCTTTAAGTTACTGGGTTCAAAAGCAGCTTTACAACGCCATCTGAAGGAAGTTCATCAAAAAGATCAAAATATTGCAGCTACTTGTGATCGTTGCGGAAAGACCTTTCAGAACAAATCAAATTTGAAAATTCATATGCTTACGCATTCAGGAGTGAAACCTTTCAAGTAAGTGACTGGTTTTTTTTTTCTACTTTTAAAATTTTACGGTACAGTACATTACTTAACTTGAATAAAGAATGCCGGAACAAAAGATTTTAGTTGAGGAAAACTTTAATTAAATCGTGCAATTTAATTTACTTTAAACAAGTTTAATAATACTCCAATATTATAGTGAATATGCTTAATACAACTGATTCCAGGAATTATTTTTTAGCGAAAAATATATGAAACTACTGTATTTAAAAGAGGTAGTATTTTAAAAGGGTGCTTGGCCAATAATATTCGTGTCCATATAATGTTCTCCATGCCAATTGCCCTCGTACAAATTGCTCTAGCGCATTCTCATATATATTTAAACAGTGCAGGTATGGTTTCGATTTAAAATACTGTACAATAGTAGGAAAATGTAATTTTTTTGAAAGTAGTAATTTTATTTACATAGATAAATGGTTATTTTCTCATTTGTTTGATGTAAATGCATTACCGTACTTTTAAATTCATTGTCCATGGTTGATTTAGGTGCGGGGAAACCAGTTGTTGTGCGGCTTTTACTACTAAACAATGTCTTCAATTTCATTATAAAAAAGTGCACGGATATACTGCTGAAAGCATACCAGCTATCGAAAGATGCATCTCTTATACTTTTGAGAGTTATTCGGGTGGTCATAGTGACTGTGAAACTAGTAATATGGGTAACGACGATCAACGTACATCTTTTACATGCAGCAACGAAAACAGTGTGCCATCTGTTGATACGATTACTGATATGGATTCTTCTTCGTCAATGTGTTCGACACTAGCCGAATTTTCTCCTAAAGAAGTGGATGATACTTTAGCGGCGGCTGTTACTTCTGATGTCATTTCCCCTATAGATAAAGAAACGCCTAACTTGGAGCAATTGAGCGTGCTTCCACTCGATCATAATCGAAACACAGACCCAGAACTAGACTGTTTAACTCTCGATCACATTCCACCTACTCAAGTTCAAGATGAACCAGCTTCAACGCCCTCTTGCTTCAGTAACAAACACGTGACAGAAGATTCTCAAACCCCCAGCGATGCAATTATTTCCAATCAAACGAGCGCAAACTTAAAGCTCGTAGAGGACGAAGATGTTGGCGTCGACGAAAACTCTATCGATAAGGTACACCTGGATGACCCCGGCTTTGAACACGATGTAGATATCGGAAGAATAGATTCATCAGAAGTCGACCTCGATAGCGACTTAGACGATAATTCAATTTCTGATCGCAGTTTAGATTTAAATCATAGACAACGAGATAATGTATCAACACCTCTTTCCGTGGTTCATTCACACCATCATCAACAGCAACAACAACAGCAGCAACAAGATGAGCGAGATAACATGATGGATAGTAGAAATGGAAATTTAAATGACAATCATCATCACGTTTCTAGCGCCGCCATGCATGCAGCTGCGGCAATTGCGGCCAGCGGAGTTGGAATGCCTTACGGACCATTAAGCAGTCGAATGCTCATCAAAGATGATGCTAAGGATTTCTCTAACGAAATGGCAACTTCCATGGCCTGCGATTTTGCCGTAATTCGTCATTACGCAGCTAGTCTCGCGCAAAGCGATTATTCTTTTCATTTGCGGCAGCATAACGTAGGTGGAAGTTCTTCAAATTTAATTCACGATGAAATGGATCATCAAGGGGAGCAGGAACACGATTTAGGGATCGAAGCTTCGGCTGAAGATCTCAGTAGCACTTTATCACGATACGAATTACATAGGCCGAGCGTTTCCAACATTAAAGTTGAAAATGACGATGCTATTTCGAATGCTGAAGGCATGGGAGATGATTTGAGCGATCATCCTTTAGATCACGAGGATGCAGAGGGACTTTTGGTAGACGACGATGACGATTTACCAAACCCTCGTGACGATCAATCGTTGATGATGTCATCTCACGAACACATGATCAATCAGTTCGTTCACCATTCTTCCGCTCTGCCATCTTTGCGAAGTATAGAACGCCTTCCGATGCACAGTCTCGATTTAAGTTTACCGAGAACCACAGCTTATATTTTGGAACATCTAGCTCGAGGGACTTCTCATATGGACCACGTGGGCGGTGGAAATGGTGGAGGTGGGCGATTGACTTTATCACCTATTGACGACTTGGACGATAACATGACTAGGTCTTCATCTCACGGCAATATTAGTCATTTAGCTCAATTGTCATTTCATTCCGGACACATGGATTCTATTCAGAGGCCGCTTCCTCATCGTCTCGATCACATAAGCCATCTTCCACCACCTTCGCACGGAATGGAACATATGTCTCATCCGTCTTCTCAGCAAGATTTAGATCAGCATCTTTCGCCGAGGATGGATCCACTCTCCCCTCCCCTTCCTCACGGGATCGAACATATTACCAGACCCTCTTCTTCTCATTCTCTAAAATCATTGCCTCAATCTCATTCTTACATGGTTGATCACTTATCGAGGCTTCCTCCTCCACCACATTCGATGGACAATTACGTAGTAAGTGGAGTGGACACGCTCTCAAGATCTTCCATGCACAACACGCATAACATTGATAATATACGCTCAAACACTCACGGAATGGATTTTCTCACGTCACTTTCACCTAGATCCGGTTCTCATAGATTGGATGCGATTGCAAGGGGTTTTCCGTACTCTATGACCGATCATGCGTCGAATCCGCAATCTGCTAATTCGTACATTCTCCCTCCTCCGCCACACGGAGGTGCTTCGGATCATTTAAATAGAGGCTCAACTTACAATGCTCAGTCAGCATCGGAAAACGCGAGGGAGACGCCGCTTACTCTCGATTTAAGCACAGGCAGGCAGTGTAGTATCGATAGTAGTCCACTAGATCAGCAAAGTTCGAATGAGAACTCGAGAGGTGTAGGGCATGTAACACCGTCAACTACCCCTGGTCCCGGTGTCACTATGTCACCGGAACCGCCGTCACAAAATTATCAAGAATGTGCGTCACCGAATCCAAAATCTTCTGTAGCTTCATGCCAAGCTCTTGCTTCTTCGCAACTTTCTCCAATGTCTCCTAATGCAACTAATGGATCGAATTCATCTTCCAACTATCCTACTTACATGAACTATTACTAAGTGTTTTTAAAATTGTATATTTCAAACTTTATTATTCTCAGTGTGAGTAGCGCTTTTAGGGAACTGAGCACAATTCAATAATAAGATGGATGGGATTTACTTTTCTCAGTTTGTCGCTGTTTTCAGCGATGAATTTTCAAGTTGGGACGGTACAAAAACATTTGTGAATATTTCATATATTTTTTTGATCACATTTTATTTTAAATAATTATGTGTGGATAAGTTTTAAATTTTTTATTGTTACATTGTATATGATTCTTTCTAAAAAAAATTTTTTATTGAATGTTTATTATTGAATTGTGGATTTCGGCTCCTCTGCTGAATGTGAATCTTTTTTTTTTATTGCGGCAAATAAGTTTTTATTATTTTATATGACAGTGTATTTTTTATGGGTGTGCTTAAAAGTTTAATGTGATTGTGGAAATTTTTTCTATTTTGCCAATCTACTTTCTCATCTTGCTCAGTAATCTTTTAAATGAAAGAAAATGGTTAAATATTTTTTTTTATCTCAATTTTCCATTTTTTTCTTCTTGAGGATTGACTGGAAAAATGAAGTGGTATTGATCGATAAAATGAGCTAAAGTGCCAATATTCATTATTATTTTGCATTTTATTATTTTTTTAAATAATTTGTGTCCCCTTTGGGACAAAGACATTTTAACAGCGGACGATTTGTTTCGTCATTGGTTATTTTGCGCGACGGATTAGGAATTGACAGGGTAAATGCCAGTAAGGGGAAATGAGAACTGTTCTATTTTTATTCTTATTTCTTCAAATTTGATTTTTAAATTTTACATTTTTTATCTTCAACTTTAAAATATTTTATGGAAAAAAGTCATTTTTTACAATATATATTTTATGATTATTGCCTTATTTTAATTAAGTTTTAAGCTTAAAAAGATTTTAAACATTGATCTTTAACAGTTTGTTTGGCTGTGATAATTGTGCACGTTTCCAATTTCATACGTTTGAAAACTTTTTAGTCATTCACAAAAATCGGAGTAAAAATTCTCTCAAAAGTGTCGCATATTGTTTGTGGAGAAAATGAGATTTAAGAACTGAATGCATCGTATTGAAATAGAAATGAAGAACTGGTAAAAAAAAGGTTAAAGACTAATTCCGAGTGATCTGTATAAGAAATGTGATGGTTCATACTGTATTTATTCATATCAAAATAATTCTGTGGTGGATTTTGTTTAACAAGTTTTATCTATGCATAATGACAATGTATTATTGTTGTTGTAAAACGTACTTGTTATCGCGGATTATTTTACCGCCCACTTTTTCTTGTATGTAAACAAAATGTGATAGGATTTAGTACTGTACTGATAGTTATCAATAGCTGAGAAATTTCTCTATTTGTTACTCATGTTAGACGATAAATTGGAGAGTTTTTGTGTTTAATATATTGTATCAACTTTTAGTTTTTGAACTTTGGAGAATGAAACGTATGCAAATATTAGGGAATGAGAAGTAATTTCATTTTTAAAATTAAATATTTGTTAAATATTTATTTGAGATATCCTACATAATATAGGAAGGGTAGCGTAGCTGAGTGAAAAATGACTGCTTAAAAATCTTGATGCCTGAAACTTCCGAGAAAATGAAATTTTTTTTAATGCAAAGTATCGAATGTAAGTAAATAAGAGAAATTTTAGTTGGTAATTTAAAAAACAATTACTTAAAAGGGATTGTATTACATTTAATGTTTATCATTTTTGGCGGAGAAATTTCTTTCCTTCTAATACGTATACATGTATATTAAAATAAATCCCTTTTGAGAGTGAATGTTTTCAACTTCTTTAAAATAACATTTGATGATCAAATTATAATCTTGTTGGAAATTTCTAAACGTTGTTTGCAGGTTTAACTGTCCTTTTTTCTTAATAGATATACAGTAATGTATATACGTAAGAATATTATCTTAATGTAGCTGTGAACGTGCCAAATTAGTTGTACTTGAAAGAGACAAATAAGATGCTCATTGATGTGATCTTTTATCATTTTATCGTTACTTTGTATCGAATTTTTCAATTTTTTCAAAGTGATTTCTTTTACGTACAAAGTTTTCTTAGATTGAATACTGTATTTAAAATTCGCGTGAGAATATTGTGTATTTTGCGACTTGAAGTTGTATTTTATTAATAATCTGGCCAGTATGTCATCTTATCCAAGTTATACTCCTGCTTTTTTACCTGTTGAATTTAACTTTTATAAGTTTTCTTTTTTTGAATCTATTTAAGTGATCGATATTTTTAAATAGATGCATAGCTTCATTTTCAAACACAAATCTGTTTTTATAAATCGAAATTCATTTATCTTTTTTAAGTTTTTCATTGTCATTGTTTCATAGGCAGCGTTATTTGTGATACATGCAAATTTTATTTCAATGATCACAGTCATTTTTTGATTTAAAAAAAATATATATGTACGTTTTATATACGTGGTTATTTTTCGACTGGTTTACCAACTTCGATATTCATAATTATATAGGCCAAAGAAAAAAAAAGCATTGAAAAACGATCGATTTTCAATGTTATTTTATTCATTTTTATTGTACATACGTATAAAATTGACTTTTGATGATATACATTTATGTAACATGTTTAACCGGTGATAATCATATTTTTTTCTGAATTCCGTACCTTTTTTTTTCTTTCAAATAACATTATATTGTATTATTAGGTGCTCTCATTTTTAATTCTAACATTTAATTCATATTCACACAATTACTATATTGTATGTGAATGTATAAAACTATAAAATAATGTACTGGTATTTCAATTTGAAAGTTTCTCTCGGAAAATTGTTCATTAGATAAAATAACAAACAGTGTTGCTGTAAACTTTGTGTTTATGCTGTATTATGCATTAGTTAATAATATGCTTGTTGCTCGTACGGGGAAGCCGTGCCGTCGCACAATAATCTCAAAAGTATCGGTGCATCATGCTCATTTAATGAAAACAGTCATTATTAGATGCACTGTATATTACAAAAAGGTTATTCCAATTTTACTATTAATATTATTATGTGCATGAATAGTGTGTGAGGATATAATTATATTTTCATTAAACTTTCATTTTGTTCTGGTTAAAAAAATGAAACACCGCGACACTCAAAACTAGCACGCACTTTCAATTGCATTTTATATTTTTTTGAGATTTTTTTTCTATAATTTTATTTCCAATTAGCTTATTAATCAGATAATATAACTTTATGCATTTCAGATTTTATATGATATTACGAAAGAGATTAAGAGAAATAGACGCGTTATGTTTAAGTTGATTTTTGATTTATTTTTGTGCAGTTAAAAATCTTCTGTTTTTTATTTATGGATGAAAGTTTTATATTAACGCATTTTTTTTTTTTCTTTTCAGAAAATCGTGGTTAATAATGACAGTTTAATTATAAAATAATATACATTTCTTTATAAATTTTTTTTAGGATTTACAACATACTGATCTTATCGGATATATTTGACTACTAAATTCACTAAAAAGATATCAAACAATTAATGATAATCTTTTAAAAATCTTTTAGATACTGTATTTTTATTTCCCAAATTTTTTCTTCTTTGTTGAGATATACATTTTTATTCTTAAAATTATTTTCCAGATTGTTACGTACGAATCTCAATTATTCGGCCATTTTCATTATTAAATATCGAAAGTTACAATTGCGACTTCCAAGCTAATAACATTCAATTGCCAATTTTGTTTCTCGTTTCCCTCTTTGTGTACCTGCTGTTAAACGAGGACGCGAATCCATTAACAGCGGTCTTGTTGTCCTCTTACCCAGTTTAATGTTTGGCACGTACCTAGGTGCCATTAATATGCAGTAAGTAGTTAATTGGTTTTCTTGAAATTATTGGTAAAAAATGTAATTATAAAATAATTTCTTTTAAATTCTAAAATTAAATTTATTTTTAAAAATACCATTATTACAAATTGTATCTATTAGATTGATATAAAGTTCACAACAAATCCGATGATTATTATACGGTATTGATGAATTTAACGATAACGTTATCAAGCTAGGTGCAGCAGTTTCGCAATATACGAGGAATCCTTAATGTCAATGATCAATGACAATAGCACGCAGTTTTAATAAATGCACCTAAATTTATTTCGACATTATAATTATATTTAAAATATCGTTAAAGGCGTATTGATAAATTTGACATTAAATTGTTGATCAGAGGATTCCTATATATAAAAACTTTATTTTTAGAATAAATCTTAAATCAAAATTTACTCAATAATAAAAAATTAATGTTAAAGTAATTGTAAATTTAAATGGATGCAATTATATCTATAATGCTAGGTAGTAGGTATATAATATTATTATTATAGGTACTGTAGTAGGTTTACCTATAATGAGTCTTTTAATAATAGTAGAATCAGGAGTAGGCTAGTAGAATATGTGAAACTATGTGACAAATTTCAAAATGAGTTTCAATTATTGTCAAAAATCTACCATAACATTTTGATTTCTCTGCAAATTCAATAATTTTTTGCATTTCCATTTGTCGCATAATATTTTTTTCATTTTTAGCATAATTTTATTAGAGGGGATATGTTAATGTTTGACACTTGCTGTGTTGACAAAAGAGAAGGCAAGAGTGAAAACATTGTCGACATAATTAATGAACATGTAGGCCTACGTATTTATTTTATGATGTAGGCTACTGCATAAAAGCTACGTATGAAATTATAACAGTACAAAAACAACACACTTATCTTAAAATAATTTGCACAGTTCCTTTTCCAATGTTTTAATAGAGTTTATTTTAAAATTCGTAAATGTGCTTAATGTGTTTAGGCTTATAAAATGCATGTGTAGGCTACTAGTAAAATAATGTTCTAAATAAAGTTTTTAAAAAATATGATGTAGCAATAATTATTGTCGCCTCGCATTTTTAAAAATTAATTTTAAATAATTTTTAAAAGCAGATTATCTCTAATTACTAATTCAGACGACAAATTGAATAAAATGCAATGACAAATCGCGGGTAAACTCAGGTAAAACATAAAGAAAAGTATAAAGTCAAAGCAAGGCCAGTGTGCCCTGTTTCATAAACGTTGACAAGTCGACAAATGTCGACAATTGTAAAATAATCATCAAAATTCTGTTTCATA
>JAQGAY010001838.1:0-12578 GCA_034698085.1 Polydesmus angustus
TAATAATTGCAAGTTAATTGTTTTATGGACATGACAGGTCGTACCGTAACTAGCGCTTTTCTCGTGTTTTGTGATTTTTTTTTTATAATAGAAATAAATAATGGAAATCAATATAGTACACGTTCTTCCACCTGTTGCACCTGCTTAGTTCGGCGGGGAATTCATGCTTGTAGAGGCTAGCATGCTGAGTTTTATTTTGATAAGTCTTAGCGATTAACATCAAAGCGCATTTTTTTAAAATTCAAATGTATCTATAATGATATGGGTTTTCTTTCTTTCTATCTCGATGCGACGTTTGTTGTAACAGATAAATATCGTACAAAAGGAAGGAAATAGGTGACTTGTCACATTTATTTGCTCCTGTGACATAATTATTTTTAATCTATCTCCGGCGTATATTTCCTTGTCCAATTGGATTTGCTTACGCGATAAATTTGATCGTTCGAGAGTAACCTTCTACAGTATTATAATTAGTCATGAAAGTTGCATTATAGAATATTATTGTAGCAACTAAATGTTATATAATAAATACCCTTGACAGAGGAAATAACGAGTTAAGCAATAAAGAAGAAGAAGTTAATTTCGTGCTAATTTTAAAATCGTTTTTTAACGCGCAATTGCTAATTTATTCGGCAGCTGAGATGACATTGCTTCGTCGTCTAAATATATTTAACCATAGTCTACTACTGTGTTTGACTCGTAATTTATTAATTACGGTCTATTTATTGTGGGTGGGTGGAGTTGCAAAGGAAAAATATAACTTGTTGCTACTTTTTAGTCTTAATTTTTTTTTCTTTCGTGGAAATACTGTAATATGTTGATTGTTAAGATGATGCTTATTAAGAGCTACCTGTTAATTACGAAGGGGGAAAAAAAGTATTTACGTGCATTATGAAAACTTCAAAAAGGTGTTTGCAAATTGTTAGAAAGCGGTGACACAATTTTGGAAAAGATAAATTAAAGCGAATATTAGGCTGAACAGCGCACTAATTTTCGAAAGATAGCAAAGAATGTATTTAACCCCATTATAACGCTTGAGTGAAAATGACGTTCTACTGTTACCATCTTTTTGAGAATTCAACTCATCTTTAGAATACAGATCGCCAAATAAATCTATTTATGTTTGCTACAAAATCTAGTGATGCAGTAAATTAATTTAGTAGAAAATTAGAATGTTCGGTGTTTTTTAAGTGTGTAAATTATACTTTCAGCAGCCAACATGGAGGTTTTGGGGCGAAGAAAAAGTCGATGGTGCGATTTTTACCGTGTACTTAAAGAAAGTACGATATTACAATCCTAGCAAAAGTATACATCAGGTTAGATTTCGATTGAAAAAATTTTTTTTCTCCGCATAATGCGATTTATAAACTTATTTATTGAATTTGTTTTAGGATTCAGACGATAAAATCGCTCATTTAGAATGGGAAACGGTTCGAGTTCGCATGATTAAAGCGGGAACTTTGGAAAAACTTGTGGACAATTTAACTTCCGACGCTGGTGAATTAGAATCTAGCTACATTAATGTATTTCTTGCTACATATCGTACGTTTTCAAACACTCAGGAAATTCTCAATCTTTTATTGGAAAGGTAAAGTTAATTTAAAATTTTATATTGTACCGGTAAATGCATAACAAAATTTAAATTTTCGTGACCTATATTTTCAATTTTTTTTTATATTATTAACAGATGCAAGAAGTTCAGTGAATCTGAGCATAAAGATGAATTGCAAGATATTTATTTTAAGTATGTGTTGATTACATTTTTATTAATATTATGACTCTTGGTAGTAATTATTATTTTATAAAAATTAGAGCAATAAAATCTACACTTTCAGTATGGCTCGATGCTTATCCAGATGATTTTCGAGATCCACCTAACTTCCGGTGTTTAAATCAGATGATGGAATTTGCCAATTTGCATATTCCTGACGGAGAACTTCAGATAAGAATTAAACATAGAATTGAAAAATTTAACAGAGAAGCTGAGGCTAAATATGATCAACGTATGTTAATAAAGGTTAAAAATAAATACGTTTATTTATAATTATTTACGATTTATTTTATCAGTTCCGTTATCTAATGGCCTTCATATCGACATGAAATGTAAAAGTCCGGCGTCGAATTGTAACGGAAATGGATATAACTCTACATACAAGCTTCTTGATATTCCTACAAACACTTTTGCAGAGCAGCTGACTCTTATCGATTCTGTAATCCGTTGTTAACTAATTCTTGATATTATTTTTATAGTTCTAACATCTTTGGTTTTGCATTTAGGAACTGTTTAAAAAAGTAATTCCACATCATTGTTTAGGATCGGAATGGTCGCGAAGAGAAAAATCCAAAGGAAACAGCGTTGTTTCTGTAGTGGCTACAGTGGATCAATTTAACGCTGTCTCTTTTCGTGTTATATCAACTGTTTTGATGGATGTAGATTTAAAATTATCTCAACGGGCGAAAATAATAGCTAAATGGATAGATATTGCGCAGGTATTGATTTTGTTTAGTAGAACGTGGAGTAAGTTAAATAATGTTTTATTAAAATATTATGTTTTAACAAAATATTAGAAATTAAGGTTTTTGAAGAATTTTTCATCGTTGAAAGCTATTATATCTGGATTGCAATCGACACCTGTTTATCGTTTAAAACAAACTTGGCAGGCCATTCCTAAGTATTAAATTGTTGACTAATTTAGTGAAAAAATATTAATTTAATTCGGATGTTAGAGAAATTGTTGAAATGTTCGATGAATTAGCAAGGATATTTTCTGAAGACAATAATCAGATGACATGCAGGGAGCTGTTGATGAAAGAAGGAACCGCCAAAGTAGCAGGAAACGTTGGCGAAAACGACAGGCATCTACAGAAGATTCTTCAGGATCAAATTTCTAACGGATTGGTCAGTTTTGTTTAAAATTTTAATATCTTGAGGTTTGTTTTTTTAATTTTAATTTTTCAGAATACAATACAAGGAACAATTCCCTATCTTGGAACATTCTTAACGGATCTCACAATGATCGACACAGCTATTCCTGATTTTATTGGTGGCACTTTTATCAATTTTGATAAAAAGCGGAAGGAATTTGAAGTTCTTGCTCAAATTAAATTATTACAATTAGCGGCCAACAGTTATAATTTTCAATCAGACCATAATTTCCAGAGATGGTTTGAAAGTTTGTCTGTTTTGGATGATAAAGAGAGGTATAAATTTAAATCTTTTAAAAAAATTATATTAGAAATTTAAATTTAAAAAAATATTTTAGCTACGACATATCTTGTCTTATTGAGCTACCCAGTTCTGGAAATACTCCTAAGGAGAAAAAATGCGGCTTTAAACAAGGGTAAACGATTGTTGGAATTATAATTAGTTATTGAATTTTAACATTTTGATTAGATCATATTGCTCTACATAAGATATTGTGCTGTTTTGCTTCCTAGCGAACGTTTACATTTGATTATGACCAGAGTTTTAAGAGTAGATGGACATAGGAGCCCAATAAAAAATCTGAAAACTTCTCTTAACAATTTTTGGGGTGATCACTGCCAAACTATCTGTAGTTGTGGTCAACTTTTCTGTACCCACGTCAAGTATGTTTCGCGTATTTGTAGATGCACGTTTGTTGTTTGCTAGGAATGCATCACTGATGTTTACTGCACAGCGGTTTTGCATTTAGATTTGTTAACTTATGTCAAAATAATTGTATTTCAAGTTTTGTTTTAGTTTGTATTTTTGTTTAAAATAATAATTTGCAAACTCACAAGAAAAGTGACATTTTTGTGGATGTGCAAATTGTTAAAATAAAACTTTACGTCAAAAAAACATTGTCGTCTTATCCAAAAATATAGAATTTGTGGTATTTTTGTTGGTTTGTTTATTAACTATTTTGGCATTTTCTTTTTTTTTTTTTGGAAGCATTATTATGTTGTAAATTGTACCTGCATTATGTACTTGCACTGTGTTATTTAATAATTGGTTAATTAATCTAGTAATTATTATTTTAGGTTCGGTCACCGAAAAACAGATTCAATTGCATCGACTTCATCGTCATCGAGTAGCCAGTTTTATGATCAGGTTACAGATTGTGTTAGTACTCCAAGTAGTAGTCCCTGTGATTCTTCTAGTGTAACAAATGAAAGAAAGGTTCGCGTTTATTATTATTGAAAAATCAAAATCAAACTATTAATTTAATTTCTAGATGTCAACTTCATCTTCCAATTCTTCATTGCCTTCTCTTGACGTTTCTCTTTCATCGGTTAATTCAACAGTTTTGTCTTCTAATTCATCAACGAGTTCGTCATTATCTTCCCCTTTTAAAACACCAGATTTTTATGTTATTCGAGTCAGGCTAGAAAACGATAAAGAGTGTGAAGTTGATGGTGTCATACTTTATAAAAGCATAATGGTATGTTTCTTTCATATTTGAAGATTGAAGTCGCTCCGTAATAGTAATCGTTCCGTTACGAATTTTATAGTTAAGTAATAGTGAGCACACTCCTGTGGTAATCCGCAATGCTATGCTGAAACACGGTTTGGAAGGAGATGCTGACGAATATCGTTTAGTTCAACAATTACCTAATGGAGGTAAGACGCTTGTCATTCAATTATTAATTCTGAAATGAATTCATGATTCATGAATGAAAAATATTAAGATTTATATTTTTAATGATTTGATCAGAAATAGTATTTCCGAGCAACGCAAATGTTTACTATGCAATTAACACTGCATACGACTTGAATTTTGTATTGCGTCGCAAACGGGAAGAAGATAATATAACTGGAGTTAAGAAATCTAAACTGCCTAAATCTAAGAAGAAGATATCGCTATCTGTTTAGATATTTACTTCATGAATAATTTTCACTATGAATCTGATCATTTATACCGGTAAAAAGAATTGATGAATTTAAAATATTAACTAATTCAAATTAATTCAAAAAGTTAATTATTAATCTCAGGCAATTCAAGAGCTTTATGAATGTGATATTACTAATTTTATTATACTTCAAATGCCTGAATATTTTATTTAATACTTTTAGTCAATAATTATTAAAAAAAAAAATTTTATTTTGAAATGTAATTTTTGGAAAATTATTCAATAATGTTTTAACAATAATTTTCTTATCATGTTACATAATTATTAAGACATAATGATTTTTCCAGTAGTAACTGGATTTGTCCTAATTGAGTTTGGCATACTGATAATCAAAATTTATTCCATGTTCTCCTTAATGCATAATGAATAATAATTTGAGTATGCAGGTCGACTCATAATACAGTACTGTACTGTACATGTAAAACGAGCGACTTCGAAATTATTTATTTTTTCAAAGTTTTTTTTTTCTTTTTTCAATATAAATTTAAAACATATTTTCAATTCTATACAAAACTATATTACAAAACTATCATTGTAAATATAAATACAGACGCTAAGTAATAATAATTAATTTGCAAATGTACTTACGATTTAAAACTGAATAACATTATTTAAAAATAATAACCATTTTTTTTTTTTTAAATGATGTTATGAACTAAATCTCAATCTAAAGTATTTTAACAAATTTTTAAGAAAATTTATATTAAGAATATTACTACCTATATTGTATTGAAATGGGAGTATTTTAAAAATTATGACTTGTATTCTATTTTGTAACGAAATTTGGTGATTTATAATTACCGGTATTATAAAAACAATCATTAACTCTACTTCATTGTATTTAACATTCAATGCGATCAATTCTGAATATATACTTGTAATTAGTAATCTGCTATACTTGTTTTACACTTACTCAGACCATATTTTTTTTCCATTTTTAGATAAGTATATTTGAATGTCATTATTGCACTTTTTATTTTGTATTTAAATTTGATACAATAATTTTGCATTGTATGAAATTTTCGTAAAGCAATCTCTACGCGAATGCATTTATTTGTAAAAAAATAATTAAAAATCTTTTTTTGATTTTCATTAATTAAAACGTTACTCCAATATTATCAGTTTTTGCTAGAGTACAAAATATAACGTTAACAGTAACAAAATACAAAAGGTTAGAATTTAGAACTTTGTACTTGACGAAACTGTCTTATTTCGTTTTGGTTCAAAATAAAATCATATCAAAATGGCCGAATTTCTAAGTAAGGAGAAATTTGCAACAGTAAGGAACTAGTTGTGTATTATGTTGTGCACATTTATTTAGATTTAAATATAGTTTCAGGAAAATGGTTATGTTATCCTGGAAAACTTTTTATCGGATGAGGAAACTTCAGTTTTGAAAGAAGAATATAAGAATTTGGTTGATAAAATGGATGAAAATCGAGTTGTATTTGCCAGCAATCCTCGTGATAGAGGAATTAAAGAATCTCATGAAGGTTGATATAAAAAGTTGTACATTATTTTGCTGTTAAAAGTTTAGGTTAATTTTTATTTTTAGAGGATGATTATTTTATTACTAGTGGAGATAAAATTCGATATTTTTTTGAAGGAAAAGCTTTCGATGAAGATGGTTAGCGTTTTTCAAGTTAACTAGTACCGGTATAAATTATTATTCAAATATAATTATTATTTTTATAGGAAAATTGAAATTTGATAAATATCAAAGTTTGAATAAAATTGGCCACGGTAAGGGTTTGTAATCGTGCTATAGGCAATTGTCACTCATTGATAATTAATGAGGCAATTGCGTTGTTTAGCCATCTTTGAACATTTTAGAAATAGCCAAACCTTTTATTTTTTATTAGTTTATGTTTGTAGGCCTACATGTATTTGAATTTTATTTTTAGCTTTACACTGGCTCAATCCTACTTTTAAGCGGATTACATTTAGTGAAAAAGTTAAGGTAGGCCTAAAGTATTTATTTGTATTTACAGGATACTTACAGTTACATGCATTCATAATTTTATGTTAAATTGTTTTATTGTTCTATAGAATATTTTAAGATCGTTAAATATGACTGATCCTGTTATAATCCACAGTATGTATATTAATAAGGTATTTTTAATAATTCAATTTGGCCTATACTGTATTTAATTTAAATTCGTCACATTAATTATTAATATATTTTTTTTAAATTTTTATTTAGCCACCAGTAATTGGATCTGAAGGTAAACCAAATTGAACAGAATAAATAGTGAAACAATTTTGGCAATTAATAAACTTAATTATTATTGTAGTTGTACCACATCAAGATGCTACCTATTTATTTTGCGAACCGGTAGAGAAAGTAATTGGCTTGTGGATAGCTTTGGAAGATGCAGATGCTGCAAACGGGTGTTTGTGGTTTATACCAGGGTCTCAAACTGGTAGCAAAAATTTATTGGCAAATTTTATAAATTTTATTAAAAATTTAATTTTTCCTAGATCCGGTCGAGCGAAGATTAATACGCGTTCAAGAGGGTGACCATGTAAAATTAAAATACATTGGAAATAATCCTACTTATAAAGATCGCAAATTTGTTCCTGCGCCTGTAAAGGAAGGTAATTAATTATTGTTTTGTTTGGGATGTGAGTGATTTTATTCTTTAAGCCGATATTAGAGTAATTTCATAAGGGCAAAATACTTTAACTTTTCTTTTTAATTTTATTTTTAATCCAAAAGAAGAGTATACATGTACTGTATTACTATTATTATTAGGAGATCTGATCGTTATTCATGGGAAAGTTGTTCACAAAAGTGAGGCAAACGTGTCCCTTAACCCCAGACCTATTTATACTTTTCACGTGATGGACACTCGTGGATCGCATTTCAGTGAATCTAATTGGTATAGTAAATTTGTAATTCTGTACAATTTAAAGTTAATGTTCTGTGCAGAATCTTAAAAACTATTACCCATGCAATTTTGATTTTATAAAAATTTTATGTAATAGGATTCAACCAACGGACACATTTAAATTTACGCCATTCATCTTGGATGAGTAACTTTATGGATGACTGTTTTGAATTACAAATTGCATTCGTTTTATTAGAGAAAAGGCTTTAATTAAGGAATTATTGGTCTTGTTTAACTCGGGGAGTGGTATGTTTCCTAGAATCGTAGTTTATTTAGACAATATTTGTGTAAGAGATTTTAAACATTTTAATGCAATTATTATAATTTTGATTTTAATTTTTAATTTGATTTGATTTTAATTAATGTTTGCACCTATGATACAATAGTTACCATAATTTTAGAGCCGCATGAACCATTTGATATTACAATGTATAATGAGAATTGAGGAGCGATCTCCAGTAACTATTCTAATTAATATGTCGATCTTAAATAGAGTAACGATTATATATTCAATATTATATTATAAATAATTTACACAGGTGATGGCGGCATCGGATCACAGAACAGTATTGATTAACGTTCACTCAAAATAAAAATGTACTGTAACGATTGCAAATATGACAAACTAATTTTTGTATTAATTAATTTAGGGTAATAGATATTATGAAATTAATAAATATTTAAGGCTCTTTCAAAAAAATTTTTTTTTATAAATTTAAATAGTTTTTCTTATTTTTACTGCCTGCATTTATAAAGTGAAATATAAGTTTGGTTTAGAATTTTTTTCTTAGTCTTGTTACGAAAGCTGAAGAAAAAAATTTTTTTTTAACAAAAAACATTAGAAGTTTTCATTTCCAGTGAAATAGAAAACTGAACGGATTCATTTTGAAATTAACAATAATGTTTTAATTCTCTTATTTTATAATTTTTGTATATTTTCAAGTTTTGGCGTTAAAAGTTAATTTTGTGCATTATTTAGAATTTTTAGCGCTTTGAAGTTTTACTACATATAGGTTTTAGCCTTTTGTTACAAATTTTACATGCACAAAGTTTGTATCCGGTGGGGCAAGATCCATAATTGCTTTCGGCAGGAAGTCTGGTTCTACTGTGGCAATTGCATGTGCAACTCGGTCTATTTTTACAAGGACGTTCCATGCCACCCGGAAATCCCATGCCTCCTGGATATCCCATACCCCATGGAAGACCCATGCTTCCCTGAAACCCCATGCCTCCTGGAAATCCCATGCCTCCTGGAAATCCCATGCTTCCCGGAAATGGCATGCCTCCTGGTAGACCCATACCTCCTGGAAACCCCAAGCCCCCTGGAAGTCCCATCATGCCTGGATACCCACTGGCATCTGGAAACTGACGCTTGCCACGATTTTTGTTTTTGATGCATTTGCTATATGCGCACTTTCTCCAGTCCAATTTATGGCATGGAAGAGCATACTTGCGAAAACCACAACTTCTCCAATCTAAATGTTTTGCTGTAATAATAATGTTATAAATAGAAATATTTAAATAACAAATTGATTTTCCGTAAATTTGATTGTTCCACCTCACAACTTTTTTAGTGTATTTGTAAAATTTACCTGGATTTGGGAATGTCGACCAACAAATGATAGGGTATAAAATTAAAAGTACTAAAGTCCACTTCATGTTTAAATTTCAAGACTCAAAAAAATATAAATGCGTTCAGGTTGGCCCGTGTTTAACCAAACTGTACCATCTTATTATTATCGCAACTGATGCTAATTTTTATATCAAAGTTATAACCCGACTTTTTTTAAATTTATCTCAGATTTCTGTCCTTTTATTATATTCAAATTACAAAACGGATCCATCAGATGAGAGTTTTATATTTAAGTTGAGTTTTTAATGTAAAAACTAATTACATACACTGTAAGTATTATATACAACATTAAAATAAGCACATAACAGAAGAAAAAAAATTACATGTAGTTAAGGATGATGTACAGTATAATTAGCAAATGAGAAACTTTGATGGTTTGGTATAAAATCCTTTACAATTTTTCGAAATTTATCACTCTTGTAACCCTATATCTAAATTTTATGTTAAAAATATTACGGCTATAGCCCGAAAAATAAATTTTTAACTAATTTGCGATACGTTTCATAATTGTTATTGTGAATCAAAATGAGAAATGGGACTGTTAAGTCGTCGTCAGATTGAATTTAAATAAAGTAATCACTGTTGACCAACTAAACGAATAACTGAAAGTGTAATCAGAAAAACGCAATTTTTTAAACTATAAAATAAATTACAACATAAAATTCGTTAAAATAAAATTATCTGGTATATGGTTTTCGCCTTCCGCTAGGTCTTGAATATGGTTTTCGCCTACTTTGATTAGTGAACGATTGAGTTGATTTTGTTTCATTGGCAGTTTTTAAAAATTGTAATATGGGGACTGACATGTCTTCATGTTCTTTATTTTCTTCCATCATTTTGAGTTTGGTTTCAATGGCGTTGATTTTTGAAGCCACACTAAATAATTTTTCAATTATAAGCTGATGATGAGATTTATTGTAACGCTTACGTTAAATACCTAAGAGGATTTTTTGATGTGGTCTGTTTGTCTTTGGTATGAACTTGCCGATCTTCAGGTTGACAGCTGTCATAAATAGTCTATAAAGATGAACGTAAAAGTGCAACAATGGAATAATGTAATTAGAGTAACCAAAATAAATAAAAAAACATACTTGTGAGCTTGCCCATTTAACTGATAGTTTCTTAGATAAGGCCAATTTACCATCTAATTTTTGTAATGCATTTTGAGCTTGCTCGATGGTTTCATAAGTAACAAAGCAATAGCCTCGAGGTTGACCGGTAAGGGGTCCTGTCTTGTGAAACAGAAAATTGAAGCTGACCACTTTTCCGTATTTTTGTAAAATTTTTATTAAATTATATCTGGAAAAGTAGAAGAAACCAAAAGCAAAATTTCTATAACATGATACGTTTAAGAGTTTGAAAATATTACTCTGTAATTCGTCCATCTATATTTCCAATCCATAATCTATTCTTCGCGTTATCGTCATTTGGAAGAGGATCCAAAGGAAGAGGTACAAATGTATCCTAAACAATTAACAATTTCGAAATAATTATTGAAACTACTAATATTATGACATTGTACAGAAATGCACGAACAGCTGGAGCTTGAACAAGACTTTATAATAATACTATATAATTAAATACTCACATTGGCGTCTTCCAAACTCATTACCGCGAAGCATACAAATTTCTGTAAACAAATTTGTATATTTAATAATATTTCTCTACATAAATTCGGATTAATAAATTTTTCGGTTATTAATTTATTGAAATCTCGTAGTTCACAACGTACCGGAAGCAGAATGTTGTGTCTGCTAAATTGTTTGTTTACTTCCGCTTTCTTCTGAAGTTCAAGTTTGGAGGTCGTCAAATTACCTTGGGAGGTCGTGCTAGTCGTGTTCAGTTTGGCTCCTGGTTCTCGTTCCAAAAATTATTGAACTATTATTAATAATAAATAGTTATAAAGCTATCATGTTTGCCAAAGCTTTTCAGCAAAGGGTTATATGGACAAGTATAATTAAGTTATTACGTTCACGAAATTTAATTTGCACGCGAAAATGTGACAGAAATTTACATCAATGCGCTGTTCAAAATTTTATTTCCTTAAAGAATGGTCAACATATTTTATTTTCGTATAACACATTACGTGAATATAGCGCCGGAAGATCAAATTTGAAAGATTCAAAGCGTAAGCTGCTTATATTATACTAATTTATAAAATTGTTATTTAATAAGTTATTTTTGGATTTTTTTAGAAAACAAAAAAAATAAGAAAGTTTTTTTATCCGAAGAAGAATTATCTCAAGTTATCGAAGTAGAAAAGTTTCGCTCGCACTTGATATCAATTGTTGGAAAACTAAAGGACAGTTACATTAAAAATTTAGTTGTTCGCACTTCTGTAGGTACAGTAAATTCATTCTAATAATTATTTATTTGATTGGAAGACCTTTTTTGATCAGAAAAAATAATTTACCCATGTTTTAATTTTCGGAATTGTTTTTTTTTTAAAGGTTCTATTGAATCTTTAAAAATAAATTATGATAATGAAGAATACGTTTTGAATGAAATTGGCCAACTTTCGAAGAAAAATCCTGCTTTACTAGTCGTTAATATGGTAACCCTTCCTCAAGCCATACCAGCCGTGCTGACAGCTGTAAGCAATTCAGGTTTAAATATTAATCCTCAACAAGAAGGAACTACAATTTATCTTCCCATTCCACCGTACGTAAGATCTTTGAGCGCAGTATAATAGCCTACCTAAATTAATTATTTTGAATTTAATTGGGCGTTTAATTATTTATAGAGTAACGAGGGAGCATCGAGAAAACCTCTGTAAGAACGCGAAAAGCATGTTGACGAAAACTAGCGATGATTTGAAAAGTTATCAAAATGACGTTATTCGATCAATAAGGAAAAAACAAGGAGATTTTTCGGAAGATTTAATTTACAACGCGCAACAACAGGTAACAATCCCTAGCTATAGTTCTCCATTTGACATAATGTTTTTAAAAATGTGCTTACAATTTTTGTTATAGGTTATGAAAATAACCCAAAGTTATATTTCTGAATGTGAGGCAATGATGCAGAAAAAACAGAACGAACTTTTAGGTGAAAAATAAACGTGTTGCAAAAACAATTTTTATACGAACATTAGATAGATTGCGATTAATATCGAAAATAAAATTAGAAATTTTATTGCAAAGAAAATAATTAGCAATTAATTTATAAATAATTCAGTTTGA
>JAQGAY010001839.1:0-12576 GCA_034698085.1 Polydesmus angustus
GGATTTTGACACTTTTGTTAAAATCTGATGATGTGCATCGATAGTAATGCACCTGAACTATATAATCCAGCAAAAATCTCAATTTTTTCAAAAAGTGGAGATTGTCACGTTTGTTATGACACACCTCAATTTAGAATTCAATTTTTGAAATTTAAAAAAAAATTCCTATAAATCAAAAAAATTTCCCATATATTTAAAATTAATCTTTATAAATCTAAATAAATTCCTAGAAATTTAAAAATTCCCAAGAAATCGATAAAAAGTCCTTATAAATTTAAAATAAATCCCTATAAATCTAAAAAAATCCCTATAAATCTAAATAAATCCCTATTAATCTAAATAAATCTATATACTGTAACTTAAAAAAATTCCCTAGAAATAGAAAAAAATTTCTATAAATTTAAAAAAATTCCTATAAATTAAAAAAAATCCATATAAATTTTAAAAAATCCCTAAAAATTTAAAAAAATCCCTATAAATTTCAAAAAAAACCTTACAAATCTTAAAAATTTTATAACTCTAAAAAGAAAACCTTTTACAAATAAAGAACAATCCCTATAAATTAAAAAAAATACTGTACCTATAAATCGAAAAAAATCAAAAAATTCCCTTTATAAAAAATAACCTAACTAACATTTATTTTTACCTGAAAAATATTAAGCTAAAGTACTTGCGAATCACTTCTAGCGTGCGTGTCAACCACATACCCTCTTGTTTTAAAAAAAACCCTTACAAATCTAAAAAACCTTATAAAAAAACATTTCTTATACCCGGTACTTTAAAAAAATACCTATAAATCGAAAAATTCTTTAAGAATCAAAAAATTCCCTATATAAAAAATAGCTTATAATTATAATAACATTTATTTTCTCCTAAAAATATTATCAAACTACTTGTGTTTCACTTCTGGCTAGGTGCGTGTCAACCACACACACTCTCGTTTCATTCTCCTTCGTTTTAGTGTCCCATTTTAGTAGGGGGTTTTTTTAGTGGATGGCCGTGTCAATCGTTCAATAAGACTCAATAAGTTCAATAAGATTATACTCCAGGGTCGCTATCCTCCTGAGTGGAAAGTAGGAATTATCGTACCTATTTATAAAGGGGCGGGCGCGCGCTCTGAGCCTTCAAGCTACAGGCCTATCACTCTCCTCAACACTGAGGCTCGGCTGATGGAAAAACAAATTGAAATCGATTTAAGACAACACTTCGAAGAGGGGGGACACCTACCGGCAGGTCAGCATGGGTTCCGAGCAGACCACAGCACCAGCACGTGTTTGAGGGGGGTGGTGGATGCGATCGCTGCGGCTCTAATCAGAGATGAGAGTGCAATTGTCATGTCAGTCGACGTACAAAAAGCCTTTGACACTCTGCCTCTGGCTGTTATCATGCGCGAATTAGAATCTACTGGGTTGGGCCCCCATTATTTAAAGCTTCTTTTTTCCTACCTGCATGGCAGATCGGTTTTGGTGCAGGATGCTGGGGGGAATCGATCAGCTGCCATGGAGATCAAGGGAGGCGTGCCACAGGGATCCTGCCTAGGACCACTTTTCTACATACTTGCTACGCGAAAATTGTACTCCCTTGGTCTCCACGGCTGCCTGATAGGGTATGCCGACAATGGCACTTTCATTTTTGCAGGGAAAGGGGGAAATGTGAACCTTGCATTAGACTGCACTGTAAAAGACTACAAAACTATCAATGGTTACTCAAAGTCTATCGACATGAACCTACAGGGGAAAAAAACGGTCATTGCTTTATTTAGTAGAAACGCTAAAGAAAAAGAGCTAATTGGAAAGGAAATTGAGATTGACATTGATACAAAGGTTAAAGTAGTAGACACAATTAAGATATTAGGAATTATATTAGACGTTGGGCTAACCTGGAAAGACCAGACAAAGTATGTGGAGACCAAACTAAACCGGAAGTTGCACTTGGTAAAAAGACTACGGAGTAGTTTGAGCGACGTTAACAAACGTTCGATGTTTATTCAATGTATTCAACCTCTTTACACGTATGTAATAGGAGTGTGGCACCCCACCACCCTCCTAGATTTTAAGACCATAGTTCTAGCTGTCAATCGTATTTTCCGCACCCTTTTCCGCTACCAACCAAGTGATGAGCTGACAAAAAGATACAAGTTAAAAAATATCCCTGACCCCATGACTGTGATGGCCACAACCATTTGGAAATACATACATGTTCTGCTACGCAAAAACCCAACCTACTTCCAATGCATAGATGGATATGAACTGAATTTAAGTAAAAGATTGAAAGCTCGCTGACCAAAACAATTGTTGCCTACACAGAAAATGTTGCTCACACTTCCTCGAAAATATCGCAAAACTCGACAGCAAAGAGCTCATCCGCCAACTCATTGCAACTTTGTAACTCGAAATAAAAATTACCCAAACATTGTAAACTCCTAAAAAAAAAATTACTTTCTAAAATAATAACAATTTCAACCATAATAATAATAACAAAAATTCCAATAATATCATAATTTAAAAATAACTTCAATAATAATAATAATAACAATGATAATAATATCAACGATTATAAGTCTCCCCTTTTTCCCTACTGTGCCCCCATTTCTGCCCCCAGGGCGACTAAACTATTAAATAAATAAATAAAAATAAATCGTTTCCCTCTCAGGCTCAAACTCATGCCCTGGAACAAGAAAACGGCGGAAAACTTCTTCGCGAAGGGTCACAAAACCTTTATTAAACGGTTTAAAACCTGCATAAAATGGAATAACAAATACATGGAAAAATAGCTCACCCATTTTCCAACAAAAACCTGTATTTTTTTTTTTTAATTTAAATTTTTTTTTCTTTAGAAAATTCAAAACGCATCGAAAAGAAAACATCAAATATTTAAATGTTGTTGCAAATTGATTCATTCAATTCGGAATGTTGGGAGGGAAGTAATTAGTGGAATCGAGTGCGAAATTATTCATATAAACCAAAATAAATACATAAAAATCCACACAGTGCGCATGCGTGTGTTTAGGATGCCATAATAATACCGAGTGTTCATAAAATAAATACCCAACTTCCGTCTATTACTAAAAAAAAAAAAAAAAACTTAGCAAAGATAAAATTTTAAAAATGGTTTAGCCATTTTACAGAGAAACTGAGAAAGTTTTTTTCTAAAAAATAATGTATTAAGTTACTTCAGAAAAAAAACTTAAAAATTCAAAAATTTACTTTTCACACACGCTTTTGAGTTGAGCAGTAGTTATCCTGCGATAACGACGCAATAAAAATGCACCAAATAATTAGTTGCGTAATTTTAAACCGTCACAAAATATTTTTTAAAAAAATTCATCATATCAAAAAATTATTACTTTTTGGGACAATTTAGTAAATACAAGAGTGATGCAAATAAATTATTACTGTATTTTGAGAGCTAATCAAATTCACATTTTTGCTGATAATTTTTTTTTTTAAATAATGAAAGATTATCATTGGGATTTGATATTATTTAGTGGTAATTGAAATAACTATTTAGCAACCATTATGTCGTGATGTAACTTGTTCTTCATCCAAAAAAAAAAAAAAAAAGTAAAAAATTCAAAAAATTACGTTTTCCATAGAGAAAATTTTTCATGCTAATATTTTTTTTAAAGAATACATTAAAAATATATATTATGTCGTGTGTCCAAACAAATCTGAAAGTTTGAAACAAGAATTAAATCAGTCAAAGTTTAATGAAAATTCAATAATTTTTTTATGTTTAAATTCAGCAACATATCCAATTTATCAATAATATGTTTGACGGCTAAAGTTTTTGCGGACTTGTAGTGAGCTCTTACCGACTAGATCGCAGCGTGTGCCGGCTGGGTCTCGGTATTTGCGACGTGCGGCAGATTTCTTAGAAATTTTGTTAAGCGTATTAACTTGTGCCTATACAGTGGAGGAGGTCATATGCCAAATGTTGCTTTTTATTATTAAATGGGATATGTTGCTAAATGTGAATATAAAAAAATTAATGCATTTTTGTTGGAATGTAAACATTAAACCTTGTCATTTCCTCTATAACTAAAGCTAAAAATATAATAGCGCCAGTCTTAGCGGAACCGGAAAATAAAAGAATAGAAAAGTCTAGAGCAACTTAGAATGTTCTAGAAGGATAGAGTAAATTCTCACAGCTGCAGCATATGTCATAATTGTGTGAGCAGCATAAACATAGTGTAGAATAAGCATTAAAATATTATTCAGTCTTGCAAATAAATCTGTAACAAATGGTTGAATAAAAGGTGCCCCTAAAATATAAACTTTTAGTTAAATATTAATTTTACTTAATACCAATTAATAACACTCTCAAAAACAACAGGTTATGGATTCAGCACTCTACCACTGTGTCAGTTTAAATAATTTTATTAGGGATAATTATTTGCCACACTTTACAACCGTGAAAGTGACTACTACACTGTGCATCTGTGAAAGTGAATACTACACTATACAAGTGTTAAAAAGTGATTTTTTTGGACTTAAACAAAGTGACTTTCAGTGAAGTTTCTGCAATGAGTGGAAATATGAAAATCAAAACTTTAACCAAAGACAATTATGCCACTTGGAGGATGCAAGCAGAAGCTGTCCTAAACAAACTGGACTTACTGGGATATGTGAATGGTCAAATTTTAAAGCCTAAAATTGAACTATCCTCAACAACAACTGAAGCTGATGTCAACCAATGGACATTGAAAGACAGTAAAGCTAAGTCAACCTTAATATTAATTATTAGTCTGTCGGAATTAAAATTAATTAAGGGGTGTAACACCTAGAGAGAAGTTCGGTTTAAGTTAGAGGGCATATACCAGTTGCTGGGGCCAGCCAGAAAGGTTACATTGCTGAAAAAATTAATGTTAATTAAACTGTGGACCATTTACGAAATTTTTTTTGACACAGTAGACAAGTTAGGAGAAATGGAAATAGAGATTAACAGTGAACTCTTAACTATTATGCTGATATATAGTCTACAGGACAGTTATGAAAATTTCCAATGTGCCACAATTACGCGAGATAAATTACCTACTCTGGAAACGCTGAAGATAAAAATTCAGGAAAGCAAATGAGGAGGATGAAAGATCATTGAATGCCATGTTTATTAATAATAAAAAATCAGCAAACAAAAATGGCAGAATGCGGAAACACTTGGAAAAATCCGAAAAATCTGGAAAATCGAGATTTAAATATAAATGTCACCGATGTCACAAAATTGGACATATGGCAAAGGACTGCAGGCCTGACTATGTACCAAAAGAAAGTGGAACTCCAGAAAACTCCACCTCTGGAACTGTGGGAAATGAAGCGGCATTTAATATATCAAACACAACAAGTATGAACTGGTGTTTAGACAGTGGTGCAACATTGCACATGACTCCGAATATCAAGATATTTAAAAATATCGAGAAGGCATCAAAAGAGATTAAACTCGCCTCAAACGAGAGTACTGCTGTTGATGGAATTGGAAGTGTAAAACTAGAAATTGGCGACAACACTCATCAACTAACAGCAAGTCTCAGATGTCCTTCACTAATGGGATTTGCAAATAAATTTAATGTCTGTTTTGAAAATAACTGACAACGGTCACCGAGTTCTCTTTGATAAAAAATCAGCATCAATAGTGAGCAAAAATGATAACATTTTGGCTGTTGCTGAACAAAGTGGTGACCTGTATTTCTTCAAAGAAAGAAACAAAACTGCAGCAAATGTACAAGAAGCAAAGGCAAAAATTCAAACTTGGCAGAAATGTTTTGGACACCTCAATGAGGCTTCACTAAAAGAAATGGAGCGGAAACAAATTGTTATTGGATTGAAATTCAACGAAAATGAAATGTTACAGAAGTGCAAAACTTGTTTACAGGGCTGTGCCGTAAATTTTTTTAATATGATGTAAGTTTTCGAAATGGCGCCCCCAAACATTAGTGATAGTTATTTATGTAGTAATTAAGCGCCGAGCTTGCAAGGCGCGAAATTTTTTTGGGAAAAATGGCAATTTTAGCTACTTTTTTATTCAAAATACTACAATTTTTTCAACAATTTTTCTCAATTTTGGCACCCCTCAAAGATGGCGCCTGATGCGGCTCGCATCACTGCATCATAGCACGGCACAGCCCTGCTTGTTTAAAGGGCAAACAAGTGCAAAAAGCTTTTCCAAAGAGCAATGTAGGCAGAACTATGAAATTGCTTGAGATAGTCCACTTGGACTTGTGCGGACCGTTGAAAACTGAATCGATCAGCAGTGCAAAATATTTAGCAACCTTCATTGATGACAAATCAAGATGGTGCAAAATATTTTTCTTAAAAAAGAAAAGTGAAATGTTTGAGACTTTAAAAAAATACAAAGCAGTGGTAGAAAACACAACTGGGAAAAAAATAAAAACTCTGCAGTCAGACAATGGGACTGAATACATCAATCACAAGTTTGACAACTACTTGGAAAGTTGCGGGATTAAATGACGATTGCATGTTCCTGAAATGCCGGAACAAAACAGCATTGCAGAAAAAAAAACTGAACTCTGGTTGAAACTGCAAGATGCGGATTAATGCAATTGGGTCTTTCACTATCATTTTGGGCAGAGGCTATCAACACGGCCAACTATGTAAGAAATTGATGTCCATCAAAGCCTCTCAACGGTGAAACTCTCTTCAAATTGTGGACTGGAAAAAGACCAATTGTAGTGCAAGCATATGCATTGAACAAATTTGGGACAAAAGTAAAATTTGAAAAATCATCAATTGAATGTATATTTACTGGTTACTCAGATGAATCAAAAGCATATCATCTATGGGCAATCAACAAAAAGGAGTTGATAAGAAGCCAAGACGTACAATTCATGGAAGCTTTTAAACTGATGGGACTTTATGAAGACTTTTAACTTGACCTTGAAGTACCTGAAAAACCGGAAGTAAATACAGTAGAGCCCCGTTATAACGCGCCTCGGTATACTGCGGAATTGGATATACCGCGGGTAGTACCATGTCCCCCGTTGACAAAAACTACGTGGTAACGCTATTTGCTATAACGCGGATTCGTTTTAACGCGGCATATTGCATGTCCCCCGAGACCCGCGTTATATAACGGGGCTCTACTGTTTTGATATTAAAGTAGAAACTTTAAAACTCCCTGAAGTGAAAGAAGAAATACTTCCACAACAAGAAACACTATCACAAAAGGAAAAGCAAGGAAGAGGAAGGCCACGTAATGCAAAAACAGGAAAATGAGGTCAACCTATGAAAATCTACCAAATCACTGTCAATGAAAGCAACAAAGAGAGCACAACAGAAGAACCAGAGGAAAACAATGAATTAGAAGCAATTGAGTATGCAGACTTTATTGATGCTGGAAACCCTAAAAACGTTGGAGAAGCACTCAACTGTCCCTACAAAAAGAATGGAGAAAAACCATTACAGATGAGTACAAAGCACTAATTAAATGCTATACTTGGGAAATCATCGAATGCCAACTGGAACAGAAGCCAATAGGCAGCCGTATAATATTTCGAATAAAGTACTGTTGTGTATGGGACTTCAATGTTATTATACAGATGAAAGTTATCTTCCTATAGTCCGCCATCTTAACATAAGTTTCCCTCATACTAAGCAGCCATATTCAAAGAAATTCCTACCAAGAATTATCTCCTATCTCCCCTAATTTTCTCCTTTATCATAGTGACATTTTCTCGCTCCCCTCCTTTTCCTTTCTTTTTAGTGACGCTCTCTCTCGCTCCCCAACTTCATGAGGTTATTAACCTCACAGCATATGCTAATATTAAAATTATTAGTGGAATTTTCCTTCTTTTAGTATAAATAAATAATTAATAACTTTTAAGGTAAAAATTAAAATACCTTCTTAAAGATTTTCTTGATTCTCTTCCAAAATAGGATTTATACTGGCTAGAATAATCATGTACACTTGACTATAATTATATACATATATGCGCCTATACCAATATTTTCCTATACAAACTAACTTATGTTTACTACAGTTAATCAATTATGAATATTCAGTATATTACTCTTCAAAACTATGTAATACACCCAAGTTAAGTACCTGATGAAATAGCATACAAAACGAAAACCTATGTTTGTTTACATCGTAAAAGGCTATATGTGCTTAGGTTTCACTTTAGCATATACACCCTTATCCAGATACGCCTCCTTTAAAATTTCTTTTAGCAGAAAAAAAATATTTAGCATAGTTTATTAATTATCAATTAATCACCATTACTAAATAACAGTATATTCTTTCAAAATTTTACTTAATTTTCAGAAATTTTAAACAATTAAGAAATCTCCAAAATTCCATAATTTTATTAAATAAATAACAAAATTTAAGTTAACTTAATGATGGAAAGTTTGGCAGAAGCCCTATGTAAGTTGACAGGATGTTTTTGTCTTAGCGATCAATCACCTTAATATTCCCCTAAATTATGACATAAAAAGCATCATTAATTAGGTTAAGTAAAACTGTATAAATAGCCAAGTGTATTTCTTACTTGTTATCATTATTCTTTACTCATTTATCTCTGTAAGCTTGCCTTGTAAGGTACTATGCCGATTGGTACTACAATTGTACCTTTTTGACATGTAATTTGTAATCGTTGCAAAACGAAGTTTTATAGCAATTAAACTTGTATTTTATATATATCAAACCATAATCTCACGTTTATTTTATATTATTTGATGGCTTATATCACTGTCATTATTTTGTAAGTATAAATTATTGAAATTTATAATCTTATTTTAGCCACCAGTATAGTCTATTGCGGGATATAAGTTTGAGCCCAAACATCCGACCTAATCTAGAGAATTGACCATGGCAACACAACACACACAATAGGTTCAGAGAAAACAATTGATCCAATCAGACGTAGCAGTATGATGCAGCAGGACAATTGCTGCTATGACAATTGCTGCTGAAAAAGGGCCGCAAATTTCGTCAAATGGACGTCATCACTGCATATTTGAATGGCAAAGTCAATGAAAACATTTACATGGATGTACCCGATGGTTTGAAGGAAATTCTTTAAGAAATAACCATGAAAAATAAACCAGGAGAAGAAAATGAAATTGTTCAAACAGCAAAGAAATGGCTATCCACTCTAAACCAAAAGGGGGAGAGCATTTGTAAAATCAACAAAGCATTATATGGTCTATGACAATCTGGTCATCAATGGTATCTAAAATTAGATAAGGAACTAAAATCAATAGGACTCAAACCACTGAACTCGGACCAATGTCTCTATCGTCTAAAAGACAGAAAGAATTTAACACTAATTGCTGTGTACGTTGATGACATCCTGATTGCATCAACGAACCTAAAGAAACTTGAACAACTAAAAGCTCAACTCAAACTGAAATTTGAAATGAAAGTTTTGGGACCTATTCACTATTGTCTGGAAATTGAATTCCACCAAAACATGGAAAATGGTATAATCACAATGAAAAAAATGAAGTACATGAAGACAATCTTTGAATGTTTCAAGATGAAAGATTGCAAACCAGTAGCAACACCATTCGATGCAAATAGCAAACTGCAGAAAATGGACCCTGACACACCTAGGCTGGAAATCAATCGACAATATCAAAATTTGATGGGATCATTGATGTACCAGGCAGTCTCAACACATCCAGACATTGCATATGCTATAAGCGCCCTAAGCTAATACAATGTCGAACATGGAGAAGAACATTGGATTGCAGCGAAAAGAGTATTGAGATACTTGAAAGGCACTCTGAACCATGTTCTTAAGTTTAAGAAAACAAATGAAAAACTCATAGGCTACACTAATGCCGACTGGGCTGGATGTATCAATGACATGCGATCTTACCCTGGATTAGTATTTAAATTTAGTGGAACAGCAATAAGCTGGGAAGCACGAAAGCAGAGGACTGTAGCTCTATCCTCTACTGAAGCAGAATGCATGACACTTACTGAAGGCGCAAAGAAAGCGATCTTTTTAGGAAGATTTTTGGAAGAAATCAGTCATCCACAAGGGACCATTGATCTATTCAATGACAATCAAGGGTGCCAAAAACCCTGTATTCCACAATCGGACAAAGCATATTGACAACCAGTATCACTTCATCTGGGAAGCGTGCGAAGCCCATCAAATCAATTTACAGTACATCGCAACAGAAAACATGTTTGTGGATGTCCTGACAAAAGGACTCTATGATCCAAAACATGAAAAATGTTTGAAATTAATAGGAACGAACAATTAAGAAGAAATATAATAGAGGGGGAGTGTTGGAATGTAAACATTAAACCTCGTCATTTCCTCTATATCTAAATCTAAAAATAGAATAGCACCGGTCTGAGCGGAACCGGAAAATAAAAGAATAGAAAAGTCTAGAGCAACATAGAATGTTCTAGAAGGATCGAGTAAATTCTCACAGCTGCAGCATAGGTCATAATTGTGTAGGCAGCCTAAACATAGCATAGAATAAGCATTAAAATATTATTCAGTCTTGCAAATAAATTTGTAACAAATGGTTGAATAAAAAATGTGCTCCTAAAATATAAACTTTTAGTTAAATATTAATTTTACTTAATAACAATTAATAACACTCTAAAAAACAACAATTTTCATTAAACTTTGACTGATTTATTCCTGTTTCAAAACTTTCAGATTTGTTTGGACACACGATAATATATATATTTTAATGTATTCTATAAAAAAAAATATTAGCATAAAAAATTTTCTCTATGGAAAACATAATTTTTTGAGTTTGAACTTTTTTTTATATATATATTTTTTGAATTAATAAAAAAAATATTTTTTTAAATAAAAAAACTTTCAGAGTTTCTCTGTAAAATCACACAATTTTTATATTTTTAACTTTGCAAGTTTTTTTTTTAAGTGAAACTTGTAAAGCCCTTTGGGTACGTTAATAGACACGTGACATGAAATTTGGATGCATGGAGTCAATTATTGCTCTGACTAACCGGCAAAAAATTAAAATTGCGCGAAACAAAAAATTTAAAATTGTGCCAAATAAAAAATTTTAAATTGCACAAAATGACATATTTTCCAATGTTTCCTTTTCCATAGGATTTAAGAAGTTTCACTTCTGTCACCAAGGGACACTAGCTCACGCACTCTTTTTTTTTTAATAACCGAGATGGGAGGGTAATTTTTACGGAGGGCTAATTAATGGAGGGGGGGGGGGGCTATAATAGTTGCTCGTGCTTTCTGACAAACCTAGTAAACGCCTTGGTGATATATTTCTTCATAAAATGCATGCTGGATTTCACGAGTTTCCATATGGTATTCACCTGATCCGGTTTGAAGTAGGTGAGTAGGTCCTCCTTGACCTGGTCCAGCGTGTAGGATCCGTTTTTATCCTTGGCGAATTTAAACATGACGAGTCGAAAATGGTTGATGGTTGTCTCATTAAATTGAATGCCGGCCCTAGTCATGTCAATGGTGGCCGCGTTCTCCTTCAAATTCCGGTCATTGGCGAAAGTGTCCATAAATTTTAATACGACGTCTTCGTGGAGCCTGGTGTGGAACACGTTGTAAAGGCATTCTTGTAGGTCGCCGAGATGTTTGGGGGTGAAAGAGTTGGTGTAGCAGGTGAGCATATCTTTTACGGCATTTTTAACGATGGGTCTGGCCATCGCTTCCATCGTGGACAGTAGTGCGGTGGTCGAGAGGAGAAGCAGGAAGGAGGAGAAGAGGGACAATTGCTTCATCGTGGACATTTTTTTTTTCGTGGAAGTATTATTCAGTTCCGAGTGTCTCCTCTGAAAATTTAGAATTATTATTTTAGTTCAGTCAAAAGGAGATTTTAGAACACGAAATATTCCAAATTAGAATAATAATTATAATTAACATTTAATTTTTTTTTTGGGGGGGGGGAGGGAGAGGCTTTTGAGTATATTAATAGACTATGAGAACCATTACGAGCAAATTATTATTAATCCCTCCCCATAAAATAGAATTTCCTTTTCAATATTACTCGTATTTCTTAATTTTTATTTGTTTTAGAAAAATCATTTAAAAAAAAGTGTTAGAAAGATTAACACTAACCCCACTAAGCGCTAGTTCTCACTTTTAATTTCTTATTTAAGGCTAGTTCTCACTTTTAATTTCGTATTTAAGGCTAGTTCTCACTTTCAATCTCTTGTTTAAGGCCAGTTATCTCTTTCAATGTCTTAGGTAAGGCTAGTTCTCACTTTCAATGTCTTAGTAAAGGCTGGTTTTCACATTTCCATAACTTACTTAAAGCTAATTCTTACTTTGCATCTTTTATTTAAGGCAAGTTTTCACTTTCAATCTCTTAGTTAAAACTAGTTCTCACTATCAATGTCTTACTTAAGGCTAGTTCTCACTTTCAATGTCTTATTTAAGGCTAGTTTTCACTTTTAATTTCGTATTTAAGGCTAATTTTCACTTTCAATGTCTTAGTTGAAACTAGTTCTCACTATCAATGTCTTACTTAAGGCTAGTTCTCACTTTCAATGTATTATTTAAGGCTAGTTTTCACTTTTAATTTCGTATTTAAGGCTAGTTCTTACTTTTAATTTCTTATTTAAGGCTAGTTCTCACTTTTAATTTCTTAT
>JAQGAY010001840.1:0-12570 GCA_034698085.1 Polydesmus angustus
ACGAAAAATCGAGTCACGCATTCGAAATAAGCGAGTGTGGGAATTTGCGGCTAAAATCACAAGTACGAGTCGGCATTATTGTATCACAACTGCTAATTTATTTCTCCAACGTCATGTACTCAGTTTATTTAAGCGTCTCCGTCGGAATTTCGATTAAATTACCTAAAGTTATCTCCGCTAATCCCTCCCGGCCATTTACCACTGGCGCTTTTAATAAGCAAATTTGACAAGTAGCGAATTCTAGTTTTGCGAATGACAGAAAAATGATGGTGGTCAACTTCGTGTTGATCCGTGAATCGGCTTTTAATAATATTTCCACCAGCGCATAATCTATGCCAGCGTTGCAAATTATACGTTTCGGGTGCGCTAGTGTTAGCACATTGGAGAAAAGTATGGGGCAAACCTCTCAATCGCCCTGTAATTTTACCATTAACACAAAACATACCTTTTCACAAAGTTTAACTATTGTAATTTGCAGACCTTACAGTTTGACGGGGGCAAATTATTCCCATTTTGTAAGGCCAAGATAACGCCTAACAGTAATTGATTACTAAAGCTATAATATCGAAAACATGTTTCTCTAGCTAACATTTCCTTCACTTTAATTCCAAAAAATAAACAATACTATATTGATAATCCATACAAGTTTGTTGCCGCATAATTACTACATTATATACAGTAAACATGTTTTTTTTGTAGACTTTTATTACAAAATCTTATTATTAAGGCTAAGAAAAAGTAATGTTTAAATAGCGTCATTTTTTAAAATAAAAATTACGCCTTACCAAGCTCGACGTTCGTCTTTTTTTCTGCATTACTATTTTCGTTCTTTAAAATGCCACTAAAACTTTGTTAAAATTAACTATAGTGTTTTGGTCAACCAAGCGCTAAAATTTCTTACTGCGGCACTAACTACAGCATTATTTTTAAATTAATGTTTGAAAGCTACTAACGGAAGGAGCGAGATGTAATAATACGGCGATGCCTAATGTTTTCTTAACCTATTACGAAAAGGAATACTGAATATAATTTTCTAAAAAAAATTGTTATTCAAAATTCAAAAAAAAAAAAAAAAAAGTGTTACAAAACCATGATTGCGCTCATTTACTTCGTCAAGGATGCCCTATACAGCCTATGATGTTACACGTTTGAAAGTTTACAAATTTTATTTTATCATTGTTAAAGTAGAAGCACTTTAAGTGCAAGTACACCTTATATCTTAAAGCAAATGTTTCATTCATGAGATGTCAATGTTTTTGTTTATAATACAATTAGGCACCTATAGTAGGCGACAGTCGCGGAGAATTGCAAAAAAACAGGAAAGGAGAAAAGAGTGCGACTATAAACAGGAAGTGAAGTCATTTCCAAATAGCGTTCCATGGGAAAAAGAACTTGGGTTTCTTCGCTTTTAGCGTAAATTTAATCGTGTATCTCCCTCACCGTAACTCCTCCTCCTCCCCAGACAATTACGGCAACAATAGCGTTGCAAATTGCGTCGGCAGTAAAACGTTTACAATTGACTATCGAGCAATTGAAAAAAGATGAAATACTCGATATTCGTTGGGGGAATCCCAAACTCACGACACGTTCACACTCGCATAAATAACTACAATTGTACATTTGATTTTGTTTTCTAGTTTCTGTTTCTTAAAAATGTTAAACAATTACAAAAATAAGACCTTTTCGCTGTTCATTAGCCCAATATTATCATTACATGTATTTTACAAATTTAAAAATATTTTTTTGTTGTTCGTTTCTGTCAAACGTTTTATTTCATTTAATCGCGCTTCCAAACTTAAAAAAAATCTATAAATACATGAACTGAATAATATAGCCTAAAGCTAATCCTTAGTTTAATTTAGTTTTTACTTAAGCGAAGTTGCAATAATCGTATACTGCAGTTCGCAAACAACTTCTGTTGCATTCTCCTTGCCGCGGGAAGCGTTGTTTGGTAGCAGTTTTGAACTCTAGAAATGAGATCATGTTCAGTTGGTCGGTAACGATTTTCTTACAAATTTTAACTACGATGCATATGATAAAACTGTTTATTTATTTTGGTTTTGACTCAAAAGAGGTATTCTCCTTCAGGCTTCACCCAATGTCTGACTCTGTGTGACTTTTCTGCTCACCCAGTAGAATATCTACTTGAAAAGTCTCTCTGTTAATATTTTTTAATAAATTTTTGCTTTAAATCTTATTTTACCAATTTTATAAAACAATGAACTTCGCAACGTATTTTGGCCAGTAATTAGGTAAATCACTCACTTTATTCCAATTATATTTTCAAATAATATTGGTATCCAGTAAGAGCTAAATTTTCCAAATCCCAGTCCGATGTTTTGCGTCACGAGTGAAAACTAACTCGTAGTAACCTCTCGTTCTATCTTTGGATCAAACGATCGATTTGGGAATATAGAGCGACGTCAACATCGCCTAATCTCAACCTCAGTTCTAATGATGATGTTGATGAAACATGTCAGTAACAATTCTTCATCTCCACCCAATCTTATTGTGCGGGGATAGAGCTGAGCATATGCGTGGTTTACTATCAACAATCTCGGTTTTCACTCTTTTCTCACCCGAAACAACACCCAACGACGTGTTGAAGCGAAAATACCGCTTTACTAAATATTTGTACCACAGGTAGAAAAATATGAAGTGAGAAAAAGCACGAAAAATGGATAAGAGGATATAATAGATAGGCATCTGAGAGAATGATGGGTTGGGCCCAACTCTTGGTACTTTTCATGTACCCCAAGTAGAGAAAGTGGTCAGATTTCCATTGCCAACCTTTTTCTTTCCAATTTCTTTTTTTTTTTTTTTACATGTATTCTTTGAAAACATGTTGGTTGGTAGACTAGCAATAGCTCACTTCACCTCGGAATTCGCTTCTATTCAGTTCCGAGTTTCAGAACAACCAGCCCTCGAACTCCCCTACACAACACAGGGGTGTTGCACCTTTCAATCTTGCTTTTTTTTCTTCTTTTTTTTTTTTTTTTTCTTTAAAATTTACTTTAATCTGTTCCCTCGATTTACACGGTTTCACTTAAATTAAAACAGTACCAAACATAATTTAAGATAATTTTAATCAAAAAAAAAATAAATAATCCAAAAACTAAAATGAGAATTCCATTTATCATAAATGTTTTGGATATTCAAATTTCAAAAATTGTAAAAACATTATTACGAAAGGTACAATAAGGAATAAAATAAGATTCAGCATCGCATTCGATCATCAAAATGGTTTACTTTTTGCATATTTTCTACTTAAGTTTGTGTCTGCAAAAATAAGATTAAAATACCGGTATTTAAATTTTTTAAAAAAAAATTGATGTTAAAGCATTCAAATTTTCGAAATTGTTTTTTAAAAGTTAAATTGTTGGAAAAAAAGGTCCACCAAAATTAAAGTTTGTTTATTCACTGATTATTTTCGAAAATTTAGTTAATTGATAATAGTCATTCGTCCGGCATTGAAAGCCTGGTAGTGGTTTAAAAAACTTTTCTTTCTAATTTTATAGATTCCTGATGCAAATATTATATCATTAGAATTTATAAACAAAACGCATACCTAGAATGGGACTGAACGAAAAAATAAATAAGTAATAATAATTAAAATAATGAATTAATCACGTAAGTCGCGGACAAGAAATAAGAAAACGTTTAAGTCAAACCGTGTACATCGAGGGAGAGCCACCTTTTTTTTTCTTCTAAATTTTGGTTTTTTGCCGAAAAATCACCTCCATCCTCACCTTATGCCCGAAGTCTTGCACGGCTACCGTCCTACCGTGCGGCTGCATTCAAGGTTGGAGCAAGTGGGTTGCCGTGCATCGGGTGAGAAGGGGGACCACCAGCCACACCGCTTACAAATAAGATCCCAAAATAAATCAGCCGATTTCAAATGCCTACTCGACCCAAGGTAAGTTAAACTAACAATAAAAACGGTTTTTACCCACAGACACCTCAATATTTATTTTATTGCGTTGAAGTTTGACAGCTCGTTAATTAAAATTCAAGAAAACAAACTCAAAAGTGTGGAAAGCTTAATAAAAAAAAAATAATGCATACACAAATTATTTACGAAATATCGCTTCCCACCAGGTGTGCCAACAGCAAAGTGTAATATGACTACAATAAAAATAGGTAAATACTTTCCCCCTACAGATAGTAAATAATTATTTTTTAAAAAAAATTCTTAAAAGAAAAAAAAAATAGATAAATACACAAAACCAGAAACATCTTTTCTCATTTTTTTAAATCCGTATTAATCTCATAAATTCTATTTTATGTAAGGAACCTCGATATAACTACATGTACTGTAAATAGACTATATAACAAAATTATTATTTTGGTCGTATTAAAAATATCATTACCGGTATATCGAAAAATGTCAGTAATAAAGCATTAATAATGTTTTCATAACTTATAAACGTAGAAAAAATATCAACAGTAGGTGTGAACCGTAAAAACTTACGGCGTGCACCTGGAAAGCCCTCCTTTAAAGTCTAGACTATGAAAACACCACTAAACATCAAAAACCAAATCACAAAACTAAAACAAAAAAAAAATCCTAAAACTCCGACAAAAAAAATCGCAAAACTAAATCATTAAACAAAAAACTGAAATGGCATATTTTCTGAATATTGACAAAAATTTTGATCGATGTCGAAAAAAAAAATCAAGTTTTGCGAACATCATTTTTGAAACAGTCGTTATATCAATCATATTTTTTTTCTCCCACTCCAACTAAATTTTCGCCATTAGACTTAAGTTCGTTGAATTTAAAAAACAAATCAATTTTAATAGATGCTTCTATAATGTTCTTCCGCAATTTTCAAAATAGCGTTATCCGATATTGAGGTTAATTGTATCGAAATTTCACAGTTATTTATTAAATTTTATTTTTCACATTTCAATCCCGCGCTGTATCTATCGCGTTTGACATATTGAATACCGTATATTTTGACAAGATAGCGCCCGATCTGCGTTACGACAGTGAGTTTGAAACTGGCAGTGACATCTGTCAGTGCTAATTTCGTTCAGCGATCTAAATTCGAGTCGTTAGTTAAGAAAAAAGAAGAAGAAAAACGTGAGGGGATAAAAAGCTATGGGCACCACACTGTCAATTTCACCTTCCATTTTGTTCGCTTCAGGGAGTAAAGCCAACCTTTCGCTGTCCCTGTGTGTGACACGAGGGCGCACCCCGTGGCCACCAATTCATTTTGATTGTCATCCTCTCACACGCTCAACCCAAGCAAAAGGTAAATCCCCCCCCCCCGCTTTAAATAAATAAATAAAAAAAAAAAAACGGAAAACAAAAAACTGACTGCTGCACTTTCAAACGTTTTCTAGTAATAATAATAAAAAAATATATACAAGTAAACAAAGAGATGGAAGAAGAAAAAAAGTTTGAAAACAACAAAAGTTGCAACAACTCATCGTTCACAATGTCAAAACAAGTGCAATTTAGAACATGTCACCTGAATAGCTTCGTCTTATTACACGAGCAACTTGTGGCTTCTTGTCAAAATCTCAGCCTCACTAACCTACAACTTGGAATGCAAAGTATAGGCGGCCAATAAAAAATATATCGTATCGTTTCAAAAGTAGTCAAGTCAACATTTTTTTCCCCCAATATTTCTATAGCTATACTGTACACCCGGTACTGTTTTTACACGGATTTTTGTTTTACACGAATTTGAAATAACATAGTTTCAAGACAAAATTTCATCCTCTTTTTACACGAGAAATTTTGAAATAACACGGTTTTTTAACCAATTTCAAAAATATTTTTTGCTTATTTTTGGAATTTTTCATACCTTTATTTACGTATTAATGATACTTTGATAATACTGTGTGTATTTTTCGGTAGCCCTTATATAATGTCACAGAATTCTCCCATTACTTATTTTACACGAATTTTTTTTACACGTGTTTTTCAGGAACGTATCCCCCCGTATAAAAGCAGTACCGGTACCGGGTGTACTTAATTTTTTTTAATAAGAATTAAAAATACCAAATTTTTAAAACAATAGTCCATTATTATTCTATTTTAAGGTACATTGCAGTTCATATTGGTTTAAAAATAATATTACAAAACAAAAAAAATAAAAATAATAAAAATACCCCCACTGATTTATTAAAACTATTCTTAAAAAACTTTGAAACTTGTACAATTTCACTTTAATCACTGGTTAAAATAAATTATGTTTATACTTTAAATATTAGAAAATATGCGTAAATGTATGCATGTCAGTACATCTTGAAATGACAATAAAATAAAATTATTTTTTACCAAAATTAATTATTTTAATGTTAAAAAACTGTGAAAAAAAACAAAAAAAACAAATAGGACTCAAAACAATTCAAATTTCAAAATATATTATTACTGCGGAAAATATTTCTAAAAATAATTATTGAATATTCCAAAGACTTTCAAACTTTTAACTAAATATTTATTTTGATTTGGTTCCCAAATTGATTTAACCATTTTTGAAAGTAAGGAATCGATATGCCGTTTCGTCAAAAAAAAAAAAAAAAGTCTTCAGGTGAGCACGAAATGTTTTGATGGCTGAAAGGCCAAGTACATGTAGTAAAATATTTAAAACATTCGAGTGAATAGAAGCAACGTTGATGGAACAGACGAGGAGAAAAGAATTGAATTCATGGCGTTATTTCGTCCACCCACAGCCCCAGTCGCCTCCGCTCCCTGAGTCCCTGACCCACGCCCCAGCCCCCACTTATCCACCCGCTTTAGACATTTGTTTACTACCAATCGGTGAATCCGAAAGCCTTGCAAGTTAAACAATAGAATCCGCCGCAGACTACCCGCTACATATTTTAATACGGTAAACATTTTCACCGCCATTCGTGTAACCGGAATTGTCAAACAACCGGCAAAGAAGGATTTCCGATACAAATAAATACAATAAAAGGTGTAAACAGATAACGAGAGCTCTTTTTTTTCTCTCTCTCTATTCTTTTCCCAATGATTAATAAAGAATTTATCACTCTAGCACTTATTTTATCTTTTGGAAGCGAACTTAATACTGGTAATAATTAAATAGAAAAACACGTTCAACCGCAATTATTTAGCTTTTGGAAACATGAAAACTCGATCGTTCAAACCCGACGAGGAAGGTTAAACGAGAGCAATTTAAAAAAAAATTCACGAGAAACGATAACCATTATATATATTTTTTTCCAACAATGTAAAAAAAAAATAAATAATAATAATTTTATTTCCACAAATAAAAAGCCGTTGTTAGAAAGCAAACAGGTGTGAAATGACTTATTAAATGCTAACGACCGACTGTAGCTAATCTACGAGATTAGAGTCGAATGGAGATTCGATGTTATTGCACTTTTAATCCTGTAATAGATACACAATTAAAGCTCGTTAGTTAGATAAAGTGTCAAATTAGAGGTTAGGATACGTTCGATTATCCATAATCCAGTTGCAAATAAATAAATTGGATTATAATGAAATAACCGTTGATAAACGTTAGCAATTACCGGTAGTTAAATAATCGCTAATGTTTTCCGCTCAAAATCGTATAAAAATTCGAGTCGTAGGTTCAATACGAGCCACTGTCCCTATTGGTTTTAAAACCGTTATTTTCCAAATGCATAAATAAATCTTTTTTAAAAAAAATAAAAATAATACCGTAACAATAAACAGTTTAAAATATCTCGAAAATTTCTTTCCAGCAAATATTAATTTAAAACTACAGTAATTGAAATTTTGATATAATTATTGAATGTTATAATAATTATATTTTCACGGTGTAGTAATTTCTCTGTTTGGACGCGACGTATCATAGTACATTGCTTTAAAGTGTGCAACCTATTTGTATATGTAAATTCGATTGTAATTTATTTTCCTATTTATTTCCCCTCCCTTTCTCTTCTAAATTTGCCTTAAGCAACTAATAAAATGTTATCATAATAATTTACAATTTCAAAGTGTAATAAAATTGCTTTAAATAACTGTAAATATATTTTAAAATAAATTTCCTCTTTTAAAATACAGTAAGAAAATTACTTCGGATGCAACATCCTTTTTAGGAAATCCGGTGACAATCATAATTATGTAAAAAAAACTGTAAACTGCGTTAGAAAAAAACCATTAACCTCGGCTATAGTGTCAACAAAATCAGAACACTATTCTTACAATATTGGACCAAATTAATTTTAATGACTTAATTTTGGTAGTAAAACAGTAAAAAATTTCTGTAAACGTCTGGACAAGTATTGTATGCAAAAATAAAATGTAATGAACGTCCATTAATAAATAATTCTACCGTATGTGCGTATTATAATGGCATATTAAAATCGTACTATTAAAAAAATCCGACAGTTTTACAAACCCATCAATCGATGAGCTCTCAAGTATTGTACGAATTTTAAGTTACTCGGATATAGAAAAACTCGGGTATGACGTTCACTCGATCTTATAGCTTCGTAATATAATTTATTCAATAATTTACAACCATAAATACATAATGCATCATACATGCAAATGACCTATGTTGCTATTAGACTGCTTTACCTCTCACAATAATAATTATAAACTAGTGTAAACGTTATCTCATAACAAATCAATAATTATTGATGAATGTAAATATATCTTAACGGTCGTAAAACTTTTTTTTTTTCTTTTTTTAAAAAGAAGGGTCGGTCAATTAATCTCGATTGCTAATTTTCTAAAATAATAGCATTCTTAATTGGTGGTGAGAGAGATGTGAGCATTCTCTATTGGCGGGATCAAATTTCGCGACTTCCCACAACAAATCCCAAAATTACAGTGTGCGAAAAACTTTGAAAAAGATAACGCGTTTCTAATAACATGTTATCATAGATAAATATAGTTCATTTTCCATTCGTGAGTAACCTTAACTCATCTCGGGAGAATAAATTGCACGTCGTAAGAACAAACTGATCACACGATAAAGAAAGCAAGTAGAAATTATATTACACAACTTTGGAAGATGATAATCAAAATCATCGAGGATAGCCGGGGATGAAAAAAAATAAAACAATGGAAACCGATGGAGATTTTATGTACACATAATCATTTTACCTCCAGCACGTAAACTTCATATATTATTTTATTTAACGTGCGTAAATATTATTTTGAATTTGAAAATAATGATAATAAAAATAAAGAAAAAAAATAGCAAAAAAAACAAAAAATAACTACAGTATGCATAATAATAATTATAAAAGATAAAAACGAAGAAAAAAATTTACATTCCTAAAAAAATTAAATAATCCTTTTTAAAAATTCAAAATTGCTGTCTGTTATAATCAATTTAAAAACTTCTAAAAAATCAATTGACGAAGTCGTAGCAATAGGCTGACAGCATAATTTTTTTTTTACTTTTTGAGTTAAAGGATGTACTTTATGGATAATGGATACCGGTATAAATAAAAATGTCTTCTTAACGACTGGCACAAAATTTATGAAGCTGTAGATTTTAGTTTAGACATAACATAACCAGGAACATAACATTTAACAATTTATATTAAATTAGGGCTACAACTAGTTTTAGAAAAAAATTGACCAATTTTCCCCCCTTTTTTTTTTTTTTTCTTGGCAAACCGAGTCCTAAGCATGACATTGTGACTTATTTACCTAGTCCACGGTGCATTTATTATCACTTTAAAACAACATTTGCCATAGTTTTTTTTTAACTCGAGTATTCCGGTTATCTTAATATATTTACACTTATTCCTTGATACGGCCTAAATCGGTCCCCGAAAAGCTGACTATAAAGCAAAACGCCGTATCATTGCACAAAGTCAGGCAAATGTGCCTTTGCGATATGTTTTTGCATTTTATTTTCAATTTTCTTTGTATTTTTTGCCAAGGCAGCTCCAAATCTGCAATAATTCACTCAATCATAAGTGAAAAAAAACAAATTTATCTTAAGTTTTAAACTCAAATTTAGCCAAAATGAAATTATCCGCTTATGGCTGCAAGGCTTTCCAATTGCCTTTCTAATTTGAAATCGCGTTTAAAAAATAAAACACCAGACATGACTAAACTTTATGTACAGTATAATACCATGAACTAACTCCACCAAATACTGTGGATAATGAGCACGCGCCCCGCCATAAGGTGACGTTGCTAAAGTGCAAGTAGCAGCAACAGTTTTTTTTTTCGTTCGTGGATAATTTTCTAACACGCCATAATAAATTACCACGAGGCCCGAGTTGAGCGGAACATGCGCTTTTAATAAACGATAAACGTTGCTGCATAAGTGTAGGTGGAAAATCTAGTGCTTTACCACCCCACACATACATAACCCCCCTTCTCCATCCCTTTTTCTTCCCCCACACCTTCATTATAAATTTCTAAAAAATTCGAGTCGACAGATGGCGTTGTTTCGAATGGAGAAGGAGGTTCCCCGCGCCCGCACTCAACAGGCGATCGTTGAAAGGCACAAAGGCCTGCTCACAATGGCCACCGCGAGGAGGCCCCACACTGAACCCACTTTCATCCGGCGACAGCTCTCACAGAATGTCAATTCCACATCAAAAAAAAAAAAAAAACTCAATATAAAGATGGGGTGAGAGGGTGTGTGTGAAAGGCGTAAAAGAAGAAGAAGAAGTAGGTGGGTGAGTGAGTGGGAAGCAAGAATAAAAGCAAAATGCTTCAACTTCCATCCGACTATTTGTATGGCTCATTAACACTCGCCATTGCAGCTCCCCTTGGTGACTGTCAGCCATCGCTAGGCACATCCTCCTAAACAGACTTCTGCTTTTCATCTCATTCGCAACATTGTCTGCTAAACTACTATTACATTTATCACTATTAAACAGCTATAAAAATGTTGGAAGAATAAAAATATAATAATAATAAGAAAAAAACTTGAACTGATAATAATCACTTCCTTCATTGTTCGACGGTTAACATGCACGCGCAATGAGGCAAATTATTCGGGGGCGCTCAGACATAGCGGAAAGCGTGCGTTATCGTCTATAACCGGCATCGATCATATCGAGCAAACGTGAGAGGAATAATTCTAAAACCTCCATCAGCGACGTTTTAGAATTTAATTAGCGTGCATAAAGTTATTGAAAAATTTAAGGCAATTATTGAAATAAGCGCACACCATGTGACACCAAGTTTATATATACAGTACAGTACGGTATTGTTGTTGCCTGGTCTGTCCCATCCTAACCTACCGGTAGTTCCATTGGAACAGCGGGGAAGACAAAATAATGGTCTCGACAGGCCAGAGTGTTACCCCTGTGTGTGCCCATAAACTCAGAAGCACGGTACTGTAGTGAGACTATTAGTCACCCTTATAACTTCTTGCCAGGTCCAGGGTTGCTCACCTTCATTATATTGAGGGAACTAGTGTTTCCAACGGCTATCGGACCAATCATATATTTTGGTTAGCTATTATTACCTTATTGTGAACTTCACTCAATCCAAAGGACCCTTCCAGAAATTCCAGTTATATGCTCACCATCATTAAATGCATAAGGGACTCTTATTTTAAAATTGATCCACATAAGCAAACAGATAAAAATTCCGGGGAGAAAGATCTGGAGCGCAATCTCTTCTCCAGATTAAAAATTATTAATATTTGAGCATCTATAGATACTCGTATATAAAAATCACTAAAAACTTGCGCTTCTGCAAGCTCGCCGCTATTACTACCGTGTTTGCTTGTTTGGTTTTTGCAGTTCCATTCGAACCGACCTAACTCAGGTTGCCTGCCGGAATGTCATTGATTGATAATTCGATTGTTTATTTTTAGTTTATGGCTCGTAAATACTTTTTAAGCGCACAATCAATTAGATAAATATGCTATTTTCTATCTTAGATTTTATTTTATACCCTAAATGCGACCCAGCAAAAATGTGGCGGTCGTATAGCAGCAAAGATCCAATTAAATTACATATTAAATAGTAAAAAGAAATAAAGCTATTTTTTTGTGGAATTGATCGCGTAAAATAGTGCTTCCCAAATTATTGGATTGCTATAACTGCCAAATTTTGTTTAGTCATTGAAAATTTAATAATAATGTTCGAAAAAGTAATTATTATTACGTAAAAAAAATAACGAAATAGAAAAAAGACAGCACGAGCAAAATGTCGTCATCTCCGTTGTTCGACTTTGATTTAGTTGCAGTAGTCGACACCAAATGGGATCAAAGGTGAAACTCAGGAGGGAGTGGAACCAGGGTCGAACGAGAAAGAGAGAATCCCAAGAAGCAACACGTGGTACTGTATTAGTTTCGCCGAGTAAATAACATTCTTCGAATTGTTTTCGCTACATAAATAAACCATCACAAATCATTGTTCCTCCACACAAAAATAAATAATAAAAACATAAATAAAAATTAAATAAATAAATAAATAAAAAAAAATATATTTATCGTTAAAGGCGAGAATTTCCTCTTAAAAAACAAAGTTAATTGCGCATTTACTAGTGGCCTACTTTAACTCTATATCTTCCATCCCAAATAAATTAACGTTTGCGAGAGCAACCTACTCTTGAAATTGTGCATGATAACGTAAAATCCCCGACGATTTACGCTGAACGCAAAGAAGATC
>JAQGAY010001841.1:0-12568 GCA_034698085.1 Polydesmus angustus
AGCAGCGTTTTTAAACTCAAATTAAATTCCATTCTAAGAATTGCTTGGGTAAAACCAACGCCACTACGTAAAACCCCAACAAGTTCAAGTTACACAACCGCGTAAAAATGGTTGATGATAAGACTCGGTGTATAATGGTGTATGAGAACGGTGTTATCAGCCCTTTCCAGCGCGATGTGCACGACCTCTCCCACGCGCACAACCTACGCGCACATGTGAGCCCATTGCAACTTGACTCGGGTTAGTGGCGAGCAGGAGGCTGAGCGCTCGCAGCCGAAAGGTCACTTACCTTTCGGCATCCAAGGTTCACCACATGTACAGCACATCTCATAAAATTAAATTGTTCGTTTCGAAATTGTTCGATTATTGCGAGCGATGATAAGCAGCACAGCAAAAATGCTGCTGTTAAACGTTAAAAATGATTATTCTTTTAAATCATACGTACAGTCTTAAATAAAACGTTTTATGATGACGCAATCGTCGGGTGTAAATAATAATAATAATAAAAAACGAATTAGAACTCAATGAAAAACCGGAAATCGGACAATAGAAGTATGGAAACGGCAAACTGAACATGAGAACATCATCATTCAATAATAATTATTATTATTATCTATTATCGAATTAGAATAGAACAGTAAAAGCGAACAGAATAGTACTGGAATAATAATTTTTTTTTTTTTTTTGGTTGGAATTCGCTACTTTCGCTTTAAAAATGTTGATTACAGATAAATATTCGAAAAATGAATGGTTTTCACATACGTCGTAAATAAATAAATGTTAACGTTTCACAATACCAGTTAAAATAACGATCAAAAATTGCAGTATGAAATAAGCGTTTTATCATTATTTTATTTTGCAATGCTACGTGCACATTCACAAAACGAAAACCACAATCACCTAGTCCATTCATTCATTCATTCATGTTTTTTATACACTACGAAATAATCAAAATAATATTATTATAATGTTCTACAAATTAAATTTAATTAATAATCGCACGTATAAAATGACTTGGATTGAGTACGGTATTCATTTTTACGCTTGGATTTCGGATATCTGCACTTCACAATACAAATTTTGGACACGGTATGCGGTTTCAAAATCCCAGTAAATGTAGGCCTACAATTAGGCAATCCCAAAATTGTTTTAAAAGTCTCATCTACGGTATAAGCAATTCAATGTCATTTTAGCTTACAGAAACCAGTTTCAACATAACGTTTCATTTTAAAACCAAATATAATGTTTTTTTTTTATTACTTTAGATGTAAAAAAAAAATTTAATGAACTTTCAAAAATTAGCCCACCCAAAACTTTATAATTATGCTGCGAGAAATACGTTATAACAATTTATCATTTAATAAATTTTCCGAAAAAAGAATTATTTAGTAGCGGTTTCCACTTCAATAGAAATTATTCTCAAGTGTAACGAATAAATTACTCAACCAAATATTTAAAAAAAAAATCGATCTCACTGAATTTTAAGCAATAATTTTAATTTTTGGAATTGCATTTAAAACAGTAACAAAGAAGAAAATAAAATTGGCTAAAACGAAGCCATTTACAGTTGTTTTAAACTCGCATTGCACTTTATAATACTTGGCGAAATCAAGATAAGTATTATCAGCAAATAAAATCTTTTCTGATCGACTACACACGTACTGTATAGCAATTTTATGAAGTTGAATGAACAGTAAAAATGCCTCAATAATCAATTTCCTAGGAAACGAAAAAAAAAAAATCTTTAAAAAAATAACTAAATAATCCTATTAAAAATAAACAAGTTTGTTGCTTAAATGATGCGGCTCAGTGCACACACACACACAGTAGGTAGATGGAGACTACTGCAGAGTGTGGCTGCCACTGCACCCACTACAGTATTCCACTAGAGCCACTGACGCCACTGGAGGACTAGAGCAGAGCAGAGTAGAGGGAGAGAGGATGATCACGTGATCGCTTCTAGTGCATTCCCCTCAGCCACACATGAACACTTAACAGACTTTTTCTATTAACGAACGGAACATCTGCCATCCCCACAGTACTCCTCAACACACATGCAATCGCACGAAACAACCATTAATCCAATTCCCAATCCAAGATTCTGGATGCCCGATAGCAACTACTATTATAAAGTTGACTTTTTCTCCAGTTACTGTACACTTTGGTACACTAGTCTTTCGGACTTTGGATGGATTTCCGGCTTCGATACAAATTTCCTATCGACCACAATAGCCACCACCAAAATACCATACAAACATGTTATTACAAAGTGCAATTTAAATAAGTTTTAAAATAATAAAAGAAAAACAGTTTCTCAGCGTTAAAAATGTAAAAAAAAAACACGACAGAATAATTATTACTGAAGTTTAAATTTCTGTTTAAATCTTAAATTCGCAATTCCAAATGTAGCCTAATAAATTTTCATATACATTATTCTATAAAATTTGTTTAGTCGTTAAACGATATCATAGATTTTCAAGTTAATAAAAATAATTTTATTAACAATAAAAACAAACATGCAACTATTTTTTTGCATTTTAATTGAAACATTTCCTATGTACAGTATGTCTAAACTTATTACCATAAGTTTAACCTTAAACCTGGTCACCATTAAAAAAAAAATAATCTTAAAAACCAAACTAAAAAAATCTTAAAAATTGAATGAAGATTGAATGAAAAGTAGAGAATAATTATTATATTTTTCACCACGCCCGTTCAAATGATTTAATTAGAAACCATTGCGCTTGATATTTGATCCGAGTTTATTAAATAAATAAGACGATAAAAATCTGCGTGTTGTGTATAATAAAAAAAAAATGAAGTAAAAGGAGCGGAGTCGCCCATCTTTTTCCGGACTTTATCCTCCGATCTAAACCCCAAATGACTAATGACCATCGCGTAGAATCGGCGAAGCCATGATTTTAACGCCGAACCAAATGCCGCGCCCGTCTCCTACTCAATTTCATTTCACAATCATTAATGTGTCCAATCAAAATACTACTCGAATGATCTCGGATGCATACAATGTTTTTAACTATACGGATTGAATAGTATTGTGGTCAGCGGCTTATTAATATTATTATTATTCAAAAGATTTTCTTACCTTCATAATTACCGCTACTTTCTTCGGACTTCTGCTAACTACCGATTATCACAAAGAGTAGTGGCGAACCTACTCCGAAAACTACACAGGAAATTATTGAATTAATCAGATAATATTCCTATCGACCTCTGATTTTTTTTTTCTTTCCCTACAAGAGTATTTTTATCCCTCCGATCTACGACCTCGTTCAGTTCACTCACTACACACACTCACACACAACCTACCAAGCGCGTACCTACATGAGCAATGACGCTCCTCGCCCTTCTCCTCCTCTCTTTTTCTAAACGACGGTGCTGCCTCTAGCGATGCTCTCTGTTTCTCTCCTCAATCCCAAATATACAGGTAGAAATTAAGAAAGTAGCAATTAAAATGTCTTTTAACGGCACTTACATAATTTATTATTATAAAATGACTTATATTAGTTTATTTAATATTATTGTTGAACTTGAACACAATGATTATAGTTACAAACTTATACAACTTGAAATGCGGGAAATTTTGCGTTTTCTGGATTTAGCATGGAAATCATAAACCAAACAGTTCCAGATAATCCTAATAAAAATATAAACATTATATTAATAAGCTGCTCAAATTTCTATTACACGCAATTTAGTAAAAAGTAGAGTACTTTTAAGAAAATAATTACTTTTACATGTAAAATTAATACAGTATAAATAAAAATTTGTTTATCTCAATATTATTTATGACTAGATCTGGTATAATAATTACATTTAAAGTATTATTTAATCTTAATTGAGAATTTGAATGCATTTAAATAGGCATAAATAAATAGATAAACCTTCAAATAGAGAAAGTGGTCGATCTGGGGTTCTACATTTCCGACTTTCAATATCAAAACAAAACTCGGCAAACTTTAAAAAAAAAATCAATATTATTAGAAATAATAAAAATATATTATTATATAATATATACGTTGCATTAGCAACGTTGCATTTGTCTTTTGTATAAATAATATTTGTACCTTTGTTGCTCTATATAAATATTTCCTCTCACTAGTAATTCGAAATATTTGCAAAAATGCCATTGCGTTTCCTGAAATCCCGTGACAAATTCCATAACCTTTTTTAACGAGTCCTCGGTTCCAAATCACATTGCTGCATGACACGGCTTCGTTTAAATACATTTCCTCATCGAACACCTAGAATACATTTATAATATAAGCTACTGTATTTTTTCAAAATAAAAAGTTTTACGTTAAATGTTAACCTTAAATGCTTCGATAAATAAATGAATAAATCCGGGAGATCCGTGACACCACTGCACCAGTTTATCGCTGCGATTACCATGCGACGAAGGGTAATTACCGGAGGGATATTTTAAAGTCATTAAATAATCAATAGTTGGTTTAATTAATTTTTTTCTTCCTCGCTTAGCATTTCAGGAACCTTCAAAAATAAATGTTAAAAAACAACAAATGAAACTCAATTCAATTCAATGAATAATACTTGTAAAAGCATATATAAAATTCCAGCGAGTCCGTGTGCACCACCGAAATAATGTTTGTCATGCCACTTATACATTAAAGGGCATTTCCATTTCTCTTTTTTAGATAGCTTCTGACCGCTGACTAGAATTGCAGCAATCACCTAAGCAATGGAATTAAATAATAAAATAATTTAAAATAAAGAAAATATCTGTACAGGTACCGACGGCCCAAGATTTATTAATATCCAATTTCAGCATCATTATAAAAAAATAATCAAATACCGGTAAATGTAAAAATTCCAATTTCACGCAGTTTTAGAGAGAAATTCGTAAAAAATATTTCTGTATAAATTGTATTTTTTTAGCGTTAAATAATAATATTAAATAGTAAAAATTTTAAATTTTTTGGTTGTACATGTACTACTATTTAATGAAAATTATTATGAAACACACAGGATTATACAGCCAAAATGTTTAGAGTCTGCATGTTCCAAAATAATATTGAAGCACCAAAGTTACCAACATAATTTTGGTAAAATGTTGCAACAATTGCGAACCACTTTTAATGGGCAAATAATTAAGATAAGATTACTTAGTTTCAAATTGCCAATGCCGAACACCCACACGGTGTTAGACGAATCACCCGTGAGTACTTCAACAAAATACAGTAGCACAAAATTGGAATCGTTACACTTGGTGAATTTTTTTTTTTTGAAATAATCTGAAACTGATTAAATAAATCTCGGACAAATTAAATTACTTCTTTGATCGATTCCTGTAGATTAAACAAATTTTCTACAATATATTTTTTGACAAAAAGTAAGGCAAATAAATAACCTGCTCTGCCATATAATATTTCATCGGGAAAGTCCAATTCAAAATTAATTATTTCTTCAGTGAAATCAATTAACCTATATTATTTTACACAACAAAAAGAGCAAAAATGATTACCTTACAAATTAAATGTTGAATAAAATGAATGTTACCTTTTTAATAAGCGATCTCGTTCTTGAAATAAATCCAATTTGTGATATATAATTGTACCGATAGCCAAAATTCCGGCATCGCCGCATAAAAATGACAAGCGATGCCCAGTAGTGGACTCCAAGTAAGGTTTAATCAACGATAAAGCCTTCTTAATATATTTGTCTGCGTCCTTTTCAAATGTTTCCGACAGCAAAACATAAAGTAAACTAACTCCTACAAGTTATGTTTTTCATTATAACATAATAAAAGTCTGGGATAGCTTATCGTGCGAACCTGAAATCCCCGTGTAAACAGACGTATCCACTTTCGATCCCTTTCCATCATACTTTTCAATCGTATTTAATTGGTGATTAATAAAGCTAGATAATTTATCTCTCCACAAGGAATCAATCTATATAATAATATTACAAATTTAAAAAAAAACATTAACAATTATGCAAACATTATAATAATTAAGCTACAAGTCCTAGCTACAAGCATAGCCTCAAGTTTCTGTGCTGCACAATGATCATTATCTTACCTCATTTGTATCCTCTTTGTATTCCATAAATTTGCCATTTACGTCAAAATCCGCAAAACAATTTTCAAATCCCCTCTCATCTTCCATTATTTTAAATTTGACAGGTTACTTATTTTAGAGCATGTATCTTGTTTTACATGATTGTCATGTATCTTGTCGTCTGTAATGCATTACATTACACACATAAAATAATTATTATATTCAGTAATAGTTACTGTACTTTGAACAATTCCGTTTCATGATTTGTGGATCACTGGCACAGCGAGTCCGTCGACGATTAACAATGTCCTGGACTTTCACTTTCTTCCTCAACCGAATTATCCGAGATTCTTTTTTGATTCTCCTTTCAGCAATGGGCCTAATCAATGGAGTAGACGACACCGCTCACAACAAGGGTCGTCCATAAATAATTCAAAAAAATGCCTTGCTAAAACGCATTCTTCAGGTGCCACTTTTCACAGTAAAATAAAATTTACTTTTTATAAATTGAGCTTAAAATTAATGTGTTTAAAAAATCTATATCGACTAATTTATTAATAAAATTAAAAATGAATTATTTTCAGAGTGATCCAATATTCGTACCCGAACTAAAAAAAATACTTGTACTTTTCTTGTAGAAAATTAAAACCGTTTTGCCATTAAAAAACTTCAATTATAGAATTAAAATATATTATCGAATGTCGATACCATCAAATTCTAAGATATTTTTGCTTTCAATTCAACGTCTCAACCAATCGAATCGCCAATTCCCCCGCTCTCCTGATTCAAACGTAGAATTATGGGCGAAAAAACTTAGAATAGTATTATGGTATTATAATATTACGTTAGAATTTCACATACCGGCATTAGCGATCATTTCAAAAAAACAACAAAATTATGTTCTAATTTGATTAAATTGGAAAAGAACCTCCGACTTTAATACGAGTAAATGTGCAAAATTAACTGCGCAAGTCATAAATAAATTGTTAATTGAATTAGATTTCAAAAAATCATATAATTTCATATGAAAACTTGAATACAGCCTTAGATTATTTCTCCTATAATCCACAAACACAAAATGTATAATTTTTGTTGAAGTAATACTTTTACCGGGTCCAAAAAAAAAAATTAATTGTTAGAAAAATCTTTGAATTTAGAAGGGACCAAAATTTCATATAATTGTAAAACTTTTCTCATTAGTAGTTTAATCTAATGAGGGAGCAACGCCTCCTTCCCAATCAACTTCTAAACCGGGCCATTTAGTTTGCAAACAAGTTAAAATTGGTAAATTATCCGTATACAGCTTCACTTCAAAATCCATTATCGTTGCTACTCCTTTACGATAATGTACCTTCAAAAAATAAACCGTTTAAAACAATCAATAAGCATTTTACAAAAGTTTAGTGTATTCAAGAAATACAGTACCTTTTTCTCAAAGCTAGAACGTTTAAGACCATTGTAATGAAAAACGGTAAATTTTTGTAGGGGATTCACAGGTTCACTAGGAAAAAACTCGCTTATAAACGAGTTTAGTAAAATAATACCAAGATTTTCGCTATCCAATTTTTGTTTCAACATCTCGACGCTGAGAAAAACGTAAGTCTTTTTAATACTGTATAAACTATATACGGTACCGATAAATAATAAATACGACATTTTGACTTACTATTCATTGTCGGTCACATATTCAAGTTTGTGCAAAACGTCTCCCAGTAAAATAGTTGAAATGAAATTATTTCCTAATAAAAAAATTTAATCGTGAACTTTCACCTGTACAGTAGAAATCAAACCTTCAGGGTCAAAACTTTTAAAGATTCTTCTTGCAGCTGCTTCAGGACTTTCAGGGGCACATAAAGACGACTCCTTACAAATAATAAATAAAAATTAAGCTCAAACCTTTCAAAACTGCATTTTTTTTTAAAATATGACTTTTTTGCTAACTTTTGAAAATAGTATCGTCAGATGTGTTTCACTGCCTAAAATCCAAATGGGAAATTGCGGACATTTTAAAAACCATCCTACCTTGTGAGAAAAATTCAAATATTATGCTACATAATTCATTTAATTACATTCTGCATTAATAGTTATTAGCTCAACATACTTCACATAAACGAAGATGTTCCAAAAGAGTAAGAAAACCGACTATAGGTTGGCTGTTAATTCCTTGTAACTCTAAATTTTTTTTCGTGATTAAAACAGTACTTACGACGTTAATTAATTGCGTGAAAACCTTACTTAAACCAGATACATCTTTTTCATTATCCCACACGTTTGATACTGCTCGACCCGTTAAAAGTAAATTAATTAAACTTTGGCTAAAAAAATAATTCATTAACTTACTAAAATTAAAAAAATAATTCAATCAAAAAGCAAGTTGTTTACCTTCCGTGACCATGGACTGGTTCTATCAGGGAATCATTAGAATCTTCCATTTCATTTTTAATTTGTTCAATTCCCTGCAAAGATTAACGCAAATTAAGTTTTAGCTAAAGATTCTTCAAATCAAATACGTGTACCTTAGTCAACAAAATAGAATATAAAAACAATAATACTCCAAAAAAATCTTGGAATGTTTTTAAATTTTCAATCAAAATATTTTCTAACTGAACTTCATTAGGAATGGAAATGACGCTAAAATGTAGAAGATTCACATTAGCAAACTAATAAAAAACTTAAGATAATAATTATTATAAATTAAATAACCGAATTTGCGAATGAAAAAACAGCTCTTGAGATTTGCCATCACGTTTCATGACGTTTACATTATGCTGATCAATGTCAATCCCACTCTTTTCCTCAAAAGAACAATCTAGCACAACCAGAAAAAACTCTTTTTGGTAGCATTGGCAAAAGATATCTTTCATCGCAGAAATTAGATACCGGCATCTCTGTTGAGCTACATTCAAATTAGAAAAAATACCACAATGTTAGTACACTGAAAGTATCCAATAGTAACTTATGTAAGATTAACAATTAATATTTTTCCAAGATTCTTCATCTTCATTAAAAATAAAATTCTTTAATAAATATGCTTGCAGTGGAACTATCACAGCACATGGACCTCCTTCTTTCTGTATTAAGGCTGTCGGCTCAGGTTCATCGAAGATAATCCCTGTATTCAATGTCAAAAGAACATGACATGTAAGCTTAATGTAGTTTCAATGAAAATTACTATCTACAGCTTACCCTGTGCCCATCGATTAAACACATCTTCCTCAATCCTGGATCCCCATATTAGTTTCTTTAAATCATTTAATGACTTGTCATCTAGAGAGATTGTTTTAAAAACACCTTGGTTTTCGTTGCAAGCCATAGAAATTCAAAAGAAATGCTTTTAACGCGCTACACTCATCCCAGTCGAACACTCACATCAAGCCGCCATTTTCGAACAGTGTCGTCTGCTCTTCACCAATCTCAAAATTACAAAAAAATATTTTAATTATTGGTTATGGACAAATTCGTTTAATAAATAATTATATTCTGAATTTCTATTATAATTTTTAAAAAATTATTAAACTAGAAAGCAGATACCAAATTCGAATTACCTAAACGTCACCTCGTTTAGCGGAATAAATTAATCAATTTTCCAAGGGACATCAATTAAGCACAATTTTCCTTTCACAGGGACATTCCAAATGTTGGAGGACTGCAACCGTAAAATTCTCAGCGAGTTTGTTCGATTTGCCACTAGATGGCAGTACATAATTCATGAGTGTAAAAAGATATGGTTAGCGAAATTAACAGAGTTTGTTTGACTTACCACTAGATTGCAGTACATGGTTCATGAGTCTAAAAAGATGGGGTTGATGTCATTAACAGAGTTTGTTCGAATTGCCACTAGACGGCAGGGCGACAATTGCAGTGACGTCAGAGAAAAAAAGCACTTTTTTATGCTATCAGACACATGGTGTAACGATAATATCGGTTTGAAATCGAGCTTGCTTATAAACTGCAATACCTTATGACGTCATTTGTATCGTAACGCCCTCTGATAGCAAATCGAGGAAACTCAAAGTTAAATGCGCTAAACTTAAAATTAACTATTAAATTTTGTTTTTGCAGTATGGTATTAATTTATTTTTAATTTCGTGGCGCGAGACATATTCTCATAATACCAATTTTCTGGAGTAAATAAATGTTTTTTTTATTTTATAACTGTTGCGCAAACTTATTTAAAATAATACGATAACGTGTCTAAAAAAAGATCGAAGACAAATAAATAACAAAAAAAAAAATGGTTTACTCTTGATTCTTCCATTCTCTTTATTTAAAAATAAACGAAAGCTGTTATAATAATTACCACCATTTCTCAGACTTTATAATTAAGTTAGATAAATGAGCATCTTTAAAAATTTCTTCAATAGAGACTAACATACTGTTTGGGCCACATAAATAAACTATTTTGCGAGAACTCTGCAAACTCGAAACAGCGTCTAAAATATTTCCCCCTGTTATTCTGCCCTCTACACAAAAAAAATAGTTACATTTTTAATAAGTTTTAATATGCACATAAATTTAAAACTTGTTACTTTGTAAATATGGAATATATTTGGACGGATTTTCAATTTCCCTCGTACCGGTAATAAAAAATTGGCATTTAAACTTTCGAGCTTGTTGTTCACATAAACGCGTAATTAAATCCTATAAAATGTATTTTTACTAATTGCTATTAAAATACAGTGCTTACAAAGTTACAATTAAAATACCCGAAAAATCAATTCTTCAACAGATTTGGCTGAGTAAAGTAAATGAAGTGATGCAGGAGATTTTGTGGATCCAATTCGAGAGATATAATCTGCGTGTTGTAAAATGCTAACAATAGGATTAATTCCAACACCTCCTGCGATCAATAAAAGGTCGTGGGAATCATTAACGTCGTCGTTGTCGTTTACTTCTGGCTCATAGAACATTTCTCCACCAACTCGGATGCGCACTTCGCTGCCTACTTCACACTTGAAACCATAAACAAATTTTATAAAAACCAAATGAATTAAAATTATGGTAAGATGAGCAGCTGGTCGAATGAACAGCTGACCTTTTCATGGATCCATTTGGCTGTGGGATAATCGCTACATTTGACGGCTAAATCAATCAGCCCCTCATTTTTTAACTTCTCGTTGCTCGAACAAATGGAATAACCACCGACACAATTTGCTAAACTCGGAACAAAAAAATCCAACCTATATAATTATAAACATTCTTTAACAACGTAAAATCAGCTGTTAATCGACTTGAACCAAAATTATCAATACCATTGACCAGATTTAAATCGAATTCTCGAATCTTTAACCATTAAACTCACAGCTTTCACCGTATCCGACATCATTTCAATTCGAACAACAGTTGCGTCAAATAATAACTTCGTAATTAAAAAATCATTAGGTAACTCTTTAGAAATTATTGTCGTAAAACTAAGAATATTTTACTTTTTCTCTATTTTGTTTCGCCGTTATCTGCATATGGTCTTTCTCCGACGATAATGATGACATCGCGGCAAACTTAGAAAACGATATCCGAAACTTAATAAAATAATTATTAGCTTTTAATAACAATAATTTTATAAAAGTCATAATCAGCTGTAGAAGTAAACAAACAGCTGAACCGCGGATCGAAATCACTGATCACGTTCACTAGCTCAGCTCACCTTTCGCAGCGCCCTCTGCGCAAATATTTTATCTCAATCCCTAAAAACTTTCCAAAGAAAATTATATTAAAATATCCGACAACTAAAATGAACGAAGATTTAAAATATAAAGATGCGAATTACTGGAACGAGCGTTATAAAAGCGAAGATAATTACGAATGGTTTCACCCATATGACTTTTTCAAGTCAATCATAAAAAATAACGTCAAACCAAATGATAACATTCTCATTCTTGGTAAATGCGTGTAAAAATGTGTACCTACATTTTCTATAGTTTGAACTTTTTGGAACTCTTTTTTAACAACTTTTCTTTTTGTAGGATGTGGAAATAGCAGTTTAAGCGAGGATATGTATGGCGATGGTTTTCACAACATCGTAAACGTCGATTACTCCGACGTAGTCATAGAAAAGATGAAAAGCAAATCTGAAATTTGTTCTCGAATGGAATGGAAAGTCGCGGATATCAGGCAGATGCAGGATGTATTTCAAGACCAATCCTTCGACATTATTTTAGAAAAAGGAACCTTAGACGCGATGTTAGTTGGGGAAAAGGATTTTTGGAATTTAAGCGAGGAAACTTGTCGAACCATGGACCAAATCTTAACGGAGGTGAAGTGAAATCTGCAGCCTTTATAACTCGACTTATCTTGATCTGCAGAAAAAGATATAATTAGATATAATGGTTTTTTTTTAAAGGTTAGCCGAATCTTAAAAAGCGGAGGCAAATTTCTTTCCATCTCGTTTCGACAGCCACATTTTCAAAGAAAGCTATTTGAAAAGGATGAATTTTCCTGGTCTTTTCAATATCATACCGTCGGTCAACATTTCCACTACTTCGTCTACGAAATGCACAAAAAAATACAGGACGAATCCAATAATTAAATAAACA
>JAQGAY010001842.1:0-12568 GCA_034698085.1 Polydesmus angustus
TATATTAAAAAAAATAATGGGCAAAATTAGCTAGTTATTAAGATAAAATTATATTTACCGCCTTTTGTTTCATTTTTGATGACATTTTAAATTTAAACGAAGTGGTAATTATTGATTTTAGGTATCTATTTTGGATATTTTTAAAAAAAATCGATAACAATTAAAGCGCAAAAAAAAAAAAATCGAATTAATGATTATTATAACTACACAATTTATTTTGGGAATTAAAAAAAAAAAAAAAAAAAAAAAAAAAAACTAATAAAAAATTTAAACTTTAGAAAAAATAAATATTTAAAAATGTTTTCGAAAAAGAATTAATAGGTCATATCGAAAATCAATTTTCCAATAAGACAGGATACAAGTATAAATAGGAATAAAGTGGAACCACTGTCAACATATTTGTTAAGACGCACGAAAATAATTATCGCGCTTCGAGAATCAGCTTGAGAAATTTTGTTAATAATTATATTTTATTGCTTTCTTTGAATAACATAGGAAAACCTGTCTAAAGCGGAATCATACATTATCCGCCTTATACGAGGTGATTTAAGTGAACAGTTAATAGTAATCTCAAACATTTTTAGTTTTAAGAAGCATTTTTTTTTTTTTTTTTTTTTTGGCGAAAGATGAGCACTTTAGAAATTTTTAAGTGGACGGGACTGGTGTTCAAGTATTCGGGATATGCTCGCTTAACCGGACTTTACGAGAGGAAAACCACTTCGAAACTGAGACACAATTTTGCAGAACGGGTAATTCCCCTCTTTTACTTCATCATGAACCTCATCCCCGCCATCTTCATGCTCTTTTTCGGCCTGGCGAAACCCTTCGAGGGCAACTTAACCGACCTCCTCTACTCTATCCGGCTGCTCATAGTGGCCTTCGGATACATCCTCCATCCTCTCGTCTGCTACTTCCGGCTCAGCCCGCGATTAGTCCACTACTTACGGCGCTCGAGACGCATCGACGCCCTGGTCAAACCTCACCTGCAGCGGCTCAAAATCAGCGCAAATCTCATTTTAATCGGCTTTTCGCTCGTAGGCCTATCGTTAATGTGCGCCTTTCAAGTGGCGCGCTTAGTTCGTTATAACGGAACTTACGTCACTGCGCTTATTTTCGGCTTCGTATGCAATTTATTCAGCGCCGCTTTCATCACGTTTCAACCGCAAATGATGTACGTGGTTTTCCACATGATTTTATGCCGCGCTTTCAACGAGCTCCATCGGCGGATTCAGGAAAATAAAAATAAAGATTTAAATACAGATGAGATGAAACGGAAGTTGAGGGAGTATTCCCGTCTCTATTGTTCTCTGTGTCACTCGTGCCACCTGTTGGATGACATGGTCAGTCCCATGCTGACCTATCAGTTCCTCTACGCTTTCTATTCTACGGTGTATAATTTGACGTTTGTGGATGATAAGGAGACGTCGGTTAATCTTTGGGTGGCTTTCAGCTTATTAACCAACGTTAATGTTTTGTTGATTGTTCCCAATTTTGCATACAACACACAAAAAACCGTAATTTTTTTTTAAAAAATTTATTTTAAGTTACAGTGAAACCCGCTTATAGTGCGAACCCGCGTATAGTGCGACCATATTTGGGTCCCCAGAGACTAAAAGTCTGTATAATAAGCCCACTTAAAATGCGCTATAATTAAATAAATTTTTTTTAAGAAAAAATATTATTTAAAATCTAGGAATTTTAAAAATTGTTAACTTTGTGGGTAGTTTTTTTTTTGTGTGCCAATTACAGTATGCATGTAAAGTAAAGCCAAAAAAACTGGATTAAAAAAATATTTTTGAGAAAATGTGTTTCATTTCCCTAAGAAAAAACTTTTAATTGCATGTTTAGCATTTCCCGGTTATAGTGCGAATTGTTTTCGATCCTTTGAATCGCACTATAAGCGGGTTTCACTGTATTTAATATTGAAATAAATTATTATTTTTTTTTCCAGGCTTCTAAAATCATACCCTCTATATTTTCAACTTTTAATTTTAACGATAAGCGCATTAAAAAAGAAGTAAAAAAAAAATTATCTTTTAATTAAAAAAAAAATGAATTAATTAATTGTTTATTTTTTTTATTTATTTTGATTATAGATGGAAATATTTGGACTGCAATCCATGTTTCTTAAACGCACATTTACGGCTTCTGGTTTTTTCAAAATTAACCGCGAATTAATCATGAGCGTAAATTTATTAATTTCCGATTCAATAATTTTGGTAAAAATTAATTTAATTTTTTTTTTTTTTGAATATTATTTCAGATGGTTCAAGCCATTATATCTCAATGGGTCACTTTTTATAAACTCCACAAGAAATCAATTTAATTGTATAATTAGAAGTGAATATTTATTATTGTGATTGCCAGAATGATGGTTTTAGAAAAATCTTTATGGCATTTTTTGTTTTTTAATTTTATGTTAATTTTAATTTTCGGTTATAAAAAGCTCGGAAAAAAAATGTTTTAATTACAGAATAAAACCAATAAACGTTAAAAAAAAATTTTAAAAGAAAGTTTATTCATGTGTCGTGAATATATTTACATTAAATAAAAGAATTAATTACTAATAATTGGGTTGTGACACTGTGTGCACTTTTTAACGGATACCATGTATTGCTTAAAACAGTATTCAATTTTTTTTTTTTGTTATTACTCTGGTTTGGCGTCTAAAATAATCGCACTTTCTGGATTAAAATTTTATTTACGGCGACTAGAAGTTCCACTCTGGGCTAGCAATTTTTCCGCCGATAAAATGGAAGCAATTGGCGACCAGAAAGGTGAAATTATTACCCTTTTTCAATAGATAATTCACAACTGGCGAGTAAAGTTTAACTAAGTTCGACTAAGGATTACACTACGGAATAGAAATTGGCGACTAAAATTTACACTGGAAATAGAAAACTGGCGACTAAAATTTACACTGGAAATAGAAAACTGGCGACTAAAATTTACATTGGAAATAGAAAACTGGCGACTGTCAACATTTAAATATGCGACGGCATTTTTTTTATCTTAAACCAAAAAAAAAAAATTAAAATAAATACAAAATTTATACAGTTTTAATTTTTTTTAATTAATAATAATTGATTCCTAACAAATTTTTTTTTTTTTGCGTTTAATTTCAGTTGAAATTGGCGCTCACAATGTTGATGTGCATCAAGCGCCCACTAGATGGCGTTAGGCGCGAGGTGAGGCTCGGATCTAGCTCCTTCTCCACTCCGGGATCAAAACATACAAAATGGATCGTTGAACGGATTCTTTCAAAATGAATCAATTTTACTCAATTCAAACGCAGTTTTTACGTCGATAATAATTACTAGATAAACATGTGTGCGGTGAGTTCATCAATAATTTGTTCGTGTGCGCGGTGAGTTAAAAAAACCTCGTAAAGTACGGTAATATGTGAGCCCAAACTCGGCGTTTGTGTAGGTGAAGAACGCTCTCGTTTTCCTCAGACATTTTCGTCCATTATTCACACAACATCTTCGGTATTTCCCATCAAAAACGCGATCGAAGGTAAGTGTACATTGATTTATCTAAATTATTAATGCATTTCTAATTGACAATTACTCTTCTCCTCTATACAGATACAATATTACGTGCGTGAAATGTTATTGACATTGCTGTAAACATTCGGTGTACAGTGCCAAAGGAATTGTGATGTGTTGACAGACTTAATTTGTGGAAGAATATGTGAAAAACTTCAATTTAGAGCAGTAATTAATGGACGGGGTAATAGATGGAAGCGCAACATTAGGAAATAAACACGGTAAACAAATTATTACGCTACTTTTTAAAAGATATTTATGTCGAGGAGTTTCGAATGAGTAAGAAAATGTTGGCTACGTGATGCAATGCGATGGTTTGTTTACATTTTGTGTTTGTACTCGTATTGTTGTTTACTTATTTTTTAGTTTGAAACTCGGCACTAACAATTATTAATTTATTAGTAGAAGAAAGAAATAGATTTGACGGTACTTTTTAAAAGATATTTATGTCGAGAAGTTTCGAATGAGAAAGAGAATGTTAGCTACGTGATTCAATGCGATGGGTTTGTTTACATTTTGTTTTTGAAGATGTTTTACTCGTACTGTTGTTTACTTACAATGCGATGGGTTTGTTTACATTTTGTGTTTGTACTCGTACTGTTGTTTACATATTTCTTTTTTTTAATTTGAAACTAGCTACCAATAATAATTTAGTAGAAGTAAGAAATAGATTTGAGTGAGGCTGCGGCGAATGAATATGCCACGAAACAAGTCGGAGCGAGTAATACCGAGCGGGTAGTTGCAACGTTTTGTACGCAGTCGGGAGTAGTATTTCCAGACCGATGAAGAATCGTTTCATGCATTCTGCGGAATTAATTCTGTTAAATTATTGATTTAGGATTTTGTTTGCTAACTTTTTGGTGCTTGTACCACGACGAGGGAGGATGTTTCGAGAGATTGTTCCAGAAAGTTGGATACACATTGGGTCTCATGTTTTGTATCAGTTCAAGCTTTTTTTCGAAAGCGTTTCGTTTCCTATATTTATGTCGTAAATAGTGGCAGTTGAACGGCTGGTTTTGAGTTAAAACACTCGCTTTGTAATATTGATAAATAGTTGCTGTGTTTACGAAGCTTATAAAAATATTATTCAGCGGATAGTGTTAGTATTTATTAAGTTGAAAGAGTACAACAAACGATTTTTACAACTAGAGATAAACATTTAGAATTAAAAAATTCTATAGTATTATTAGTACAGCATTTGTTCAATGCAGTAATTCAGTATTTGACAGCATTATGAGTCTCCCTCGAAAGTGCATTAATATATCCATTTGGATCGAACAAAAAAAAAAAAACGAGGGAAATTCCAAATTGTAAGCTTTGAGTCCGTTTTACGCAAATCACATAAGGTAATTATTTACACGTAAATTTTAACTCACTTACGGTGCCAGTGTTAATACATTGGATAGAAAATAAGTGAGAAAATACTAAATTAGATTAATAAAAAATGAGAGTTAAAAATGCAAACCCTAAATTCTTATACTCGTGTACTCAAAACAAAAAAAATAAATAAAATAATAAAACAAATTTTAAATTGGTTCCTTGCGGAGTTTAAAGAAAGTGACCCATTGAGTAATGATCGCTTGCACCATCTGAAATGATATTCCAAAAAAAAAAAAATCAAATTAGGTTTTATTGAGATTATTGAATCGAAAATGAATTATTATTATTATTACACTCATAATTAATTCGCGGTTAATTTTGAAAAAGCCGGAAGCGGTGAATGTGGGTTTAAGAAACATATCTTGCAGTCCAAATATTTCCATCTATAATAATTATTAAAACAGGAAACCAATAAGAATTAATTAGGTTAGTAATTTTAATTTTTTATAAATTAATTATTTTTTTTATTTATTTACTTCTTTTTTAATGCGCTTGTTGTTATAATTAAAAGTTGAAAAAACGGTGGGTAAAATTTTTGAAGCCTAAAAAATAAAATAAAAAAACAATATAATTATATATATATTTTTTTAAATAATAACGTGTGTCCGTAAATATACGACGTTTTTATAAAAAGCGAATAAACAAGTCAAATTTTAATAAAATTGAATTAATTTTTAAATATTTACATACAACAACACCTCCGATTTAATGATAAAAAACAATTTTTAGAAAATGACCTCTACAACTGAGTCGGCACGTGTTAACTCCATGACAATAAAATTATTTTTATCCTCAAAAACAACACTTGATAAACAAATGTGAGTGACAGCTTTCTAAAAAAAATTCTAAAAGTGTTACCAACAAAAAAATGTAAACAATGTTGTCAGATTTAAACAGTGCGTAATTTTTAATACACTTGTGAGAAGATTATCGAAAATTTTGCTAATTGAGTTAACACGTGCCGACTCAGTTGGAGAGGTCATATTCTATAAATGATTTTTTTTTTATTATTAAATCGGAGGTGTTGTGGTATGTGGTGACTTGTTTATTCATTTTTTAAAAACGTCGTATATTTAATTATGGACACACGGTATATAGGTACCGGTGCCGTTAATAAGTGAAACCCGCTTATAGTGCGATTTAAGGGACCGAAAAAAATTCGCACTATTAACCGGGAAATGCTAAAAATGTAATTTAAAGTATTTTCTTAGTGAAATGAAACATTAACTCAAAAATATTTTTTTTTTAGTCCAATTTTTTTGGCCCTACTTTACATGCATACTGTAATTGGCACGAAAAAACTGCCCAGAAAATTTACAATTTTTAAAATTCCTATATTTGAAATAAATTTTTTAAAAAAAAAAAAAAAAATTATTTTAGTAAAGCGCACTATAAGCGGGTTTATTATACAGGCTTTTAGTCTCTGGGGACCCAAATATGGTCGCACTATAAGCGGGTTCGCACTATAAGCGGGGCGCACTATAAGCGGTTTTCACTGTAATTAAAAAAAAAAAATTACCATTTTTTGTGTGTTGTAAGTAAAATTGGGAACCACTAATAAAACAATAAAGTTGGTTAGTAAAGCGAAAACCAGTAAAAAATTGAACGATGCCTGCTTATCGTTGAGAAAGGTCAAGTCATAGACAGTGGAGTAGAAGGCGTTTAAGAACTGATAGGTCAGCATAGGACTGACCATGTCATCCAACAGGTGACATAAGTGACACAGAGAACAATAGAGACGGGAATATTCCCTCAACTTCCGTTTCACCTCATCTGTATTTAAATCTTTATTTTTATTTTCCTGAATCAGCCGATGGAGCTCGTTGAAAGCGCGGCATAAAATCATGTGGAAAACCACGTACATCATTTGCGGTTGAAGCAAGTAGAAAGCGGCGCTGAATAAATTGCACAGGAAGCTGAAAATGAGCGTAGTGACGTAAGTTCCGTTATAACGAACTAAGCGAGCTACTTGAAAGGAGCACGTTAACGATAGGCCTATGAGCAAAAAGCCTATTAAAATAAGATTGGTGACGATTTTCAGCCGCTGCTGGTGAGGTTTGACCAGGGCGTCGATGCGTCTCGAGCGCCGTAAGTAGTGGACCAATCGCGGGCTGAGACGGAAATAGCAGACGACGGGTTGCAGGATGTAGCGTAGGGTGAGTATGAGCAGCCGGATGGAGTAGAGCAGATCGGTTAGGTTGCCCTCGAAGGATTTAGATAGGCCGAAAGAGAGCATGAAAATGGCGGGGATGAGGTTCATGATGACGTAGACGAAGGGAATTATTTGTTCCACAAAAATCCATCTCAGTTTCGAAGTGGTTTTCCTCTCGTAAAGTCCGGTCAAACGGGCATATCCCGAATACTTGAACACCACTCCAGTCCACTTAAAAATTTCTAAAGTGCTCATTTTTTTTAAAAAAAACCTGTTTAAGACGAAAACCTGTGAGAATGAGAATGACGATTTAATATAAATCAAAAAATTCTTCAAGAATAAAAAAGGGGTTATAACTCTAAAAAAAACCTCTTATAAATAAAAAAAACAATCCCTATAATTAAAAAAAAAGCTATAAATCGAAAAATTCTTCAAAAATCAAAAAATTCCCTTTTTTTAAAAAAAATTGCCTAAATAATAACATTTATTTTCCCTTTAAAATTATTATCAACTTACTTGTGTTTCACTTCTGGCGTGCGTGTCAACCACACACCCTCTTGTTATTAAAAAAATGTTAAAAGTTTAAAGATGCCAAAAAAAATTCAATGGAGTAGTATTTTGGTAGTTTGTAATTTCGATTTAAAAGTGGGAAATATTAGTATTTATTTTTCTAATAATTTTGTAGTTATTAGCAGATTTTGGTACCTTTTATTTTTATTATTATAGTCACCAACTTTTCAGACTGGATAAAATAGCTGGGTACCTGACGAGTCACTGTCTTAGATAGGCTTTTACTATTTTAGATTTGTAGAGAATAATTAAAAAATAAATAATACAATTTACCAATTTGTTGAGTTTTTGAAGCGTTTTCTGGCTTAAGAATAAAATGTTCTTGAGCTCTTAAAATTTATATTATCGTATAATAAATTCAAATGTCTTTTACTAAAGAATATTATTTTTTTTAAAAAATGTGATATAGAAATTATCGATATATGCGACTGTTTTATATTTATCATGTAAAACGAATGGAAAATTGATTTTCGCAATAATTATTATTATTACATTATTTTTTTTAATTTTTAAATTTTTATTTTTTTCAACTCTAAAATATTTAAATTTTATTCTTCTCCGATAAATTTTTCAAATTAAAATTTTAAAAGATAATTTTTTTTTAAAAAAAACATTGGTTTTATTGTAGAATAAATTTTCCATAAAAACCTATAATAATATCGAATTTTCGCGATAAAATTTAGAAATTTATTATTTTTCTTTTATTCTTTAATCGATGAAAGAGCATTTTATAATTTTAATTTTAAAAAAAATCATTTGTAATAGTAATTTGAAAATGAGCGACTTTTAAATTTTTTTAAAAAAAATTAATTTTTTAAAAATTTGATAGTTTCATGTTATTATTTTTGTTACCATAGAAATTTCGCTCCGTGCGTCGTTAATTTTAACGTTATTTTTGGAGCGTGATATTTTGTCACGTGACTAAAGTCACCCGTATAAACGTGACCCTTATTCAACGGAGAGTGTTAGTTATTTAGCAAGTTGAATGAGTACGAGAAACGATTTTTAAAACTAGAATCTTAAATATTATTAGAAAATTCAATATTATTTATTTTGCCATTTTAAATTATACATTTTAATTTAAATTCAATTAAATTTAGATTAGTAGGGCTACATTATCTGTGTTAATACGTCATATGAAAGGAAAATAAGTGAGGAGGAAAAAGTTAGTTTATTAAGAATTAAAAATTGCGAACTCTTAATTTAGCCCAGGAATTTTAGCTTTTTTTTTTTCGGAATAATTTTAGGCTAAAGTTTTTTTTTTTTTTTTTTTTTGACAAAAAGCTTTTTTATGACCTTTTAAACAATACCCCAAAAGTCCCCAACATTCTGCCTGCAAGGGTTATCAATAACTTAGGTGTATAGGCAAGATGAGTATCATTTTTTTATTATGTATTTTTCATGCTGAATCTAATAAAAATTAAATAAAGTCGATAAAAGCAGTATTTTCTGGATTATAAAGTATTTTATGTTAAAAAAAAAAATTAAATTTTTAGCTGTTTTATTACACTACTGCAACATATGTGATTTTTCTGGTTTAGCGGCACAATTAATGAAAATTAATTATAAAAACAATTCGAATGACTGTTTTATGAGTTATATTTTATGTATTGATTATAAAAAAATAATAACAATTTGCAAAACGGCAAAAAAAAAGTGAAGGTGTATAGAGATTTTAAGCTGGGAATTGTTAGGTGTTTGAAAGTAAAAATTTAAAAATTTTAATGGCAAGTTTTTATCATTTTTATAATCAATACCTAAAATAGAATCCGTAAGACAGTCATCAAAATTGTTTTTATAATTTATTTTCATTGAATGTGCAGCTAAACAAGAAAAATCATTTATTTTGTTAAATCAGTGATGTTGTTCTAACTAAATATTAAAAAAATAATTTATTTTCATTAAATTTTGACTTGTTTATTCGCTTTTTAAATAGCAAATTTGGCTGATCGAAAAACATTTTAATTTTTTTTAAAATTTATTATTAAGAGATATAATAATTAATAAAAAAAAAAAACTTTATAAAGAAAAGAGAGCGCATGCATAAACTTTCTTCGCAATAAATTCATCAGTTTTCTCTTAATTTTATTTAATTTTTCATTTTCATAAAAAAAAAATAATGATAACCTTATAATAAGGAATAAACACTGGTAAGAAACGCAATAATTTGGAGAATAAACACAATATTTTTTGAGCGACCAACATTTTTGACATACACTTAACTAAAACAGTCCGCGCTATTTATTAAAGAGTTAAGTGTTTCTTTTTTTTTTTTTTTACTACAAAAAATTACGTAAATTCTTCTAATGAATTACTTAAATGTTTTGGTTGATGAATTGACCCGTAGCTTGCAGACAGCGACATCTACCGATGAACTGCCTCAACCGCGACCAGAACAGTTTCCGTTCTGTTACATTGTCCCTTTCCAGCCAAATGAGATAGGTTCGTGTGGCCATCAGTCTCTGCAGTGTCCGCGGTATTTCTAGCCCTTCGATGTTCTCTAACAAAATGAGCACGAGAACGTCACTTCCGTCCTCGAACAGTTTATGCTGCGCCATTTGCAATTCCCACTGACACCAATTGCTGCGGATGAACTGTTTGGAAATGAGGAAGATCGACTTCCGGCTTTGGTCAATGGAGTCGATGACATTGTCCATGATTGTCCCTCCCGGCGCAAAGTCTCGCTCGTGGACGCACAAATGGAGCACGGGTTCTTCCTTCTCCAAGTGAGGAATCAGCTGTTGCACTACCCATGCGCAGTCCGATGAGCAGTAGGACACGAACGCGTCGTAATTCCACAGTGTTGCCAAATCCAAACCCGAATTGTTCCTTCTGGCGTTCATTCTGGCGCGAATCAAATGGAACACATAGCGCAAGTGCCATTTGTATTTTAGCGATAAAAATGCAATTGTCGCTGTTATAAACATCACGATGGAAACGGGAAGTAGCGCGTTAAATAACCAATTAAACACCTTTTCCATGCACGCTTCGGAATCAATTTTTAGATCAGTTATTAAAGTGTTTTTTAATTTTCGAGGAAATGCGCATGCGTAAGAAAAATTTGCTTTTTGTAATAAAAGCCATCTATAGAATGATTCGATGAGACACTGGTGACAATCGAATGGATTGCTATTTAAGTTGACATTTTTAAGCGTATTAAAATCTGACAACATGGCTGCGTTTATTATCGAAATATTGTTCGATGACAAATTAATGCTTAAATTTTTATTCGTAGCACTTTGATTAAATATTGTTTCATTCCATGATTCAATCAAATTATTACTTAAGTCTAAATGCAGCGAATTTTGCGTAGAAGATAAAAATGGCAGCAAAGTTGAAAGTTGGGTTAAGTTGTTTTTGGCCAAATTTAACTCGCGCAATTGTGTTAAATCGGGGAACATGTCCCGGATGTAGTCTGAGAAGTTGACGATTTCATTTCCACTCAAATCCAAAGTTTCCAATCGAATCAAATTCACAAAATGTATCCGGCGGCGTTCAAAAGAGGAAGGGAGATATTTGTTGGACAATGTTAAATGTCTGAGACGAGGTAAGTCCAACACTTGGTACGTGTTTTCTTTATTTTTACAGGCCCTTATTCCACCAAAATCGAGTTTTTCTAAGTTATGGGGGCTATTTTTATGCTTGAAATGATCTAAATAATAAAGCTTTTCAATTGCGTTTAAATCTAAGCATCTTAGCTTTTCCATCGATGAAATGGTAAACCTCAATTTTTTGTTGTTTTTTAATATTAGAGTTTGTAGATTGTCCAGTAATAAAAAAGCTTCAGGTACCTCTTCGAGTTCGTTCCCTTCTAAATTTAAATGCCAAAGATTTGGAATGGTTTTGAATGCCCAAAGTTCGATATATCTTATTCCGCAATTTTTCAAATTTAAATGATGCAAAGATGGAATTTTAGGAAGAAAATTTTTTTCAAGTTTGGCAAATTTGTAATTTGTTAGATCCAAACTTTCAACGTTTAAATTATCTAAGTGCGACAAATCCACTTGATTCTCGGAAGGTGAGGTGTAAGAGATTTCCACATTACTACTAGAAAGGTTGAATTTGATGAACGCGGCCATTGAATAGAATTCAATACTATTCGCGGAATCAATTTGTTCGTGTTTAGAATTGCGCCCATCGGTAGCGAAGTTAACGCAACGCCGACGATCATAACTGTTCGCAGTATCGCAATGTTGGTTTAAATTAAGCGAATAGCTCTCAGCCCTATTTTCAATCGTTATTCGACAATTTAGAAGAACACCAGGGTCAATCTCGTAAATTTCGATTCCGAGAAACCATTTTTCCCTGGTTGGGTAATATTTCAAACACCGAAATGAAAATCTTGAGGAATCGCTATCGACGTAAACAACTCCTTTAAAAGTATTCTGTCTTATTCCATGATGTTCTTCTTTGACACAATAGAAACGTAACGAACTACTGCCAACTTCTGGATGACAGCCATCGTACAAATTTCCATTCTCGTAGAAATCTTCGCAGTTATTCACCGATTTAAAATGTCCAAAAATATTAAAAACAATGAAAATAATTATCGCGAAATTCCCCATCTTAGAATATAATAATATTAGCGTCACTTATCACGAAACATTGTGGGTTGACCTGCTTTTCAACAGTTTCTTTTCTTAGTAGATTAATATTTTACTACTAAAATAAAAATAAAAAAATATTCACCGTAATAATTCTTGGTTTCTTAGTCGTTGATACTTTGTTTTATTTTTTTCAATTTCCAGTTATTTTATTGAGACACTTTTTGTAGAGAGTTGCAGATTTTTTACTGCTTTCCATTTCAATGTGCTTAATGCTAATGAGAGTTTAATTTTTTCAACAAGAGGGTGTGTGGTTGACACGCACGCCAGAAGTGAAACACAAATACAGTAAAACCCGGTTATAGTGCGATTCA
>JAQGAY010001843.1:0-12562 GCA_034698085.1 Polydesmus angustus
TCCAACAACAACAACATATGAGGCAGGTATACTCGTACACGGTGTCTCCTCTCCGGGATGAAAAGCCGTTCCAACATTGATGACTGCGCGTCGTTCAAACTGCTCGTTTAACATTATTTTAAACGTGTCATTATTTTTTCTTTCTGATTCTTCTCGCTCTCTCGTTTTCGATTCGAAATTGCGTCAAAACAAAATTAGTCGAGTTCAATTAAGTGCCACTAAAGTCAAGTAACAAAGCGATAAATAGACGTTTGTTTCTTGAGAATAGGAACCCACCACTAACACGTAGTTTGATTAGTACAGGGTGCTTCAAATTGTAAGTTACAATCATGTAGGCTACTTTAAATAATTTGTAAGTTGATTTATTTTAGAATCTATGAAAATTATAACGTTAAATTATAATTAAACCCAAATTTGCGATTACCAAATAATTCTTTTTTATTTAATTATTTAAGTTAAAAATTAAAATTTTTAAAATAAAAAACTGAGTTTCCCTTTAAAAAAGTGCAAAAGTGGAATTTTTACGCCAGTTGGACTATTTTTTTTTATATAACAAACAGAACTCGCGGTACCGTATTTAAATCTCGTTTGCATCTCAGTTTGTTGTAACATGTGATTAAATCTGTGTAGCGGTTAACAAAAAAAAAATAATTAAACGAAAATTTTTGTAAACACTTTTAAATTATGATTTTAATCCACAACGCCGATTTGCTTAAATATTATTTATGGAAATGTAATCTCGTTTGATAAATCTACTTTTGTTTTCACTGAACATGCAAAATTACAGCCAATTATTTTGACATTTTTAGATTTTATTTACCGTACCAGTTTTGATTTATTTTAGCACATGCAGTATTTTGTTAAATTGCTCCCAAAAAAATTCTTCAAAATTATTAATAGAGTACAGTGTACTGCGTTTATCAAAAGAGACGCGTGGACCGGTGGTCGCACCTCATTGCGTGCCTCGCAAGTTCGGAATTGTTTTTTATTTTTGCATTTTTTTTATTCATTTCATAGTGTGCGACTCGTTTATTGGGTTTCAATGCTTAATTGGGCACCTCAAAATTACCTTTCCCCTCCTAAGATAACAAAAAAATTAAAATTCGGTACAGTAGGCTATTTCTGTTTGTTATGACATGCGAGACGAAGTGTGAACCCTTTCCGTTTTATCTGGCAGGGGAGCTTAAGCTTTGAGAGGAAGATGGAAACAAGAGCCATCATTTCTTTACATTTCGATTATGCAATTTTAATTAAAATTCCTAGTGATCAACAGCCCTACTGCAATTAATGGAAAAAACTGATATCTAATAAAAGTAATACATGTAGGCCTACTGTATTTCGGAGTTGCCTTCGATTCTAAGACGCGCACCCCTTTCTCATAATTATCATAGAGCTACGGTAGGCTACGTTGCATCAGAAACGTAGGCTATATAGCGGAAATCTATTTAAACAATCATCGGTGAATTATTCAAATTTATTTAGTAATTTAATAAAATAGTAAACTTTGATTAAAGAATTTATAATTTTCTAAATACTGTACCTCGTAACTTACAATGCGTGCCTATAATAGCTGCCTTGATATCATCGATCTTGTTAGGACTCATCATACATTTATTAGTAATATTCGGCTGAATAATTAATTATTATACTTGTGAGGCACCAATATTCGTTCGTTTGTTTAAAAAGTTAATTAAAAATTGCGCTGGAATTGTAATAACTTGACGGTAAACTCAAATTAAGAAAAGTTTTCAAAGCAAGCGCGAAAGCTGCACAAGGTAAACACGACACCGGAAAACGTTATTCCGTAACCTTAAGTATTACGTAACGTCACGTAGCTATCGTAAAGCGTTGTATGACGTAATACCATTTTTGATTACGTAAGCATCAGCTGCTGCTGCTGCAGTTTAGCATTCGTCACACATTTTGTTCGAATGAATTACTAAATACGGCAATAATAAATTCAACGTTATGAAGTGAGTGTCATTTGAATGGGAAGTTCGGGTTCTATTCAAAATAATCAGGTACATTCGGTCGAATTATTAGCGCATAAACTTAGCGATTATGTATTAAAGGAAGGTTTGAATCCGCTTCCGTCGTCGAATGGTGACGTTTCGTTCGTACAAAATAATACGATGGCTATGAGCAAAAGTAGGTTACTTTTAAACGCTTTGGGAATAACTCGGACTGTGAAATATATTCCTCAAATTATGGGAGTGAAGGAAAACAATGTCAAAGTGTGGTGGTTTCCTCAAGATTTTTGTCAATCGCGATTAGGAGATCGTGTCATTGGTAAGTTCGTTTCTCATGCTTTTTGTTCACCTTCAATAGTAATTGATAGATAATAATTATTTTACTTACGTTTAATTAGGAAGCAACGCTTGCACGTTGATTGCAGTGTTATTGGCGCACAGGATTCATTTCCATAAGATTACAATTCGAGGTGACTTCAGTGAACCGTTATCCGAAGAACTGACCAGCGCCTTAGCTGAAAGCATCGTCGATGGCAACGAAATCTACGAAGGTTTACAAAAAATGGGAGAATTACGTTATGATAACCTTACATTATCAGAAGCGATCAAATACTACGAATGGGTAAAAGACGAAATCAAACTACAGGACCGAAGTTTAGATAAAGATCAAATAAACTGTGAAATGACGGAGTTGGTAAGAATTCAAATACAGTACATACAGTGTACATAGTAGTAAGATTATAATATCAAAATAAAATTGTTTTTAATGGAAGATATTGTTATAAACTTTAGAATAGCTACGTTTTGGTGGAAACTAGTTTGAAGGAAAAATTGTTCGACGTTTGCCATCGAGGGATAATGGAATGGGAAATCAAGAACGAAGTTGGATTAGATGTGAAGAAAAATTTGTTTTTAGTGCTGATAGCGGGAGAGAGGAGCGTTCTGTTAGTTTACCAGCGTCATCGGCGACAGGTCACCTTAATTGACAGCCACAGTCATCATAATCACGGCGCTGTGGTCAGTCAAACGAATGTAAACTCTTTAAATGATCTTTGCGCTTGGTACGACTCCATGTCCGCTAAATATCATTCGTCTAATCCCACAGCCTTTGAAGTGTCTTTTCTTCACTACCAATGAAAAATTATAATTTTGTGATAAATTAATATATTATTATAAATTTTGCCTAAATCCTTATTTTATTTAAAATTATAATTTATTAAATTTCTCCTTAATAATTATGTACAGTAATTTAATTTAAAAATGACACGTCCACTCTGTACCCTATTTTTTTTAAAATAAATTAAAATTTAATTATTTTTTTTAGTATAAAAAGTTTTAATTTATCTGTAACACATTGTACATCACATTTTTCTAACTCATAGTACTGTTATCGAAGGTCATTGTGCGTTTCAATACTGTACTTGATAAATTTCTGTCGAGTCCATTTTAGTACCGAATCATTATATACATTGTACTGTAGCCTACTTTAAACAATTGATCATCACATGAGTGATTACAATCAATACAAGTCAAAAACGATTTAACTTCTCGCTTTTTATAATTATAATCTAGAACACACACACTGTACAGGATGTATTTTAGATTTATCTTTACAACCTTTATCCTTATTTCCTCTGATTTTGCTTCCAACCACGATACTAAAATAATAATAGCTTTCCAGTGCATTTTATTCAGTCTCAAACTTCTTGAGTGAGCAGGTCTCCAAATTAAATGTTTGTGATTAATTTTATTTTTTTTACTTTCTGAAAGCATTTTCTCACTAATAAAATGCATTAAATAGCCGTTATTATATTTTTTCCGGACCGCAACACAAGCTGTGACGGTAGAGTGGGTAAACTCCGAGATTCGCTAAAAAGTACATCTTTAAAAGATTTTCGCAAAAGTTGTAAAGGTAAATCTACCACATCCTGTAGGCCTAATATAAAAATAAATTGTCACGGTATAAACGATCAAACTTTCATTCATCGATGTATGAGATTTCGTAGTATAAAACCGATCTAAAAATTCTAAATAACTTTCGGAACCTACCGGGGTCACTTAATTTGTTACGTCCAAAAGGTAGCCTATCGTATCAGCTTCACAAGTTAAAGCTATATTTTTCACTTATAAGTTATTGGCATCGAAAATTTATTTTGTATACGCGACTTATAAATTCTAGCGTTAAAAAACATCACAGTTTGTTTCTTCAGATTTTGTCGCTTATAATTATTTTATAAGCTAACGTTATTCAACTTTTATTTGAGACAGGTCCGATGACTCAGGGCGGTAGTTGATGCATCATAATGTTGAGGTAGCTACAATTTGAATTGCACATAAAAATCATCAAACAATAATTAAATATTCTGCAAAAATAAACTTACATCGACTCCCAGCTTAGAAAGATAACGATTTCTCATGCGAAAATCGGACACTGGAAGAAGCAGATCCCTCGGCGTCACATCAGCAATTGATGTCACTGGGATATCCACTCTTTCCGCAATCCTATTAATTTAAATTCGTATTATATTATATAAACTTACATAATAAAATTTTTATTGTTTAATGTTACGAAACAAAACAAAAACAAATTATTACAGTAGAACTTCGATTATCCGTTATGTTCGAATTGACGGATAACGAAATGTTTAATAAAATATACACAAAGTTGCTTAGATTAAATGTAATTTCATAGTTTATTAGTTTAGTATGTACAGGTAAATATCAGATAGTTTACATACCGGTACATAAAATTTTATTTTTAAGAAAAGTTTGTCAAATTTTTATTTTAGTTGTACAAAATTAAATATAAACATATTAATTAGATTAAAATATAAACGTGGTGGCTGGGAGGACACCCGAGAATTCTGGCGGTTAAACAAGTGCCGGATAATCGAAGTTCTAATGTATCTTAGAACCATAGCGTGTTATTAGAATAGATAATTAAAAAATGAGGGTTATAGAAAAGTTTATGCAAAATTAAAGGATTAAATTTTGATTAAACTGATTTTGATTAAACTGCTGTAGGTTAGATCAGTGATCGCTGTTTTTTAAAAGTCTCCAATATTTAAAAAATATTTTTTTACTGAAATTTATAAAGCGTATGATTTCCAAATCATCATGGAGAGTTATCAATAAGAACAAATTTAATATCAGACTTAAATAGTAGTTTTTGGTTTGTTAGTTTGGTTTAGATAATAGGTTAATTGCCAAGCATAAAATTAATTAAAACATGTTGTTGTAGATAAAAGTATTGGCATGCATTTCGCATATAGGCAATTAAAATTAAGTGTAACCCGTATTTAAATTAATAATTGAGCATGCAAACACAAGCTGTTAGTCAACAAGCATGTTTATGTAGATTTTTTGTCAGATACAGACTCCAAAGCTTTTAGTCTCTTCTTCCTTTCTGGAATTGACAAATTCAATATTCCGTTTCTCCAGTTATTTACGAGCCACAAAACAATCGTACAAAATAAGGCAACTAGTAAAAAAAAAAGATAAAAATTATTGAAGTACAGAAACGAAAAAGATAATTGGAAGCTTACTGCAAAGACAAGCCAGAAAAAATATTTCCAGAATAAGATAACCCTTTGCGTCAACAATAATTCCAGTTACTAGAGAGATTACTGCTAGACCAAGATTTTGAACTGATTGCATTCTTAAATAATTAAAAATATTTATTGTTTTAATAATTTTGAGATGCACCTCTTAAAAATATCTTACACTCCATATGCAGTTCCTAATTGATGCTGAGGAATAACAAGAGCAACCATTGGCCATAAGGCACCTGCTAACAAAGAATACGCAGTTCCCATAACAACCTTCAGAAAAACAAAAATTTAAAATAAAAGGTGGTTGTTTTTTTTATAATGTAAAATACTTACCATAGCCACGAACGGATTTAGGAATGTAAAAGCTAAAAGTGCGTGGCTTCCGATTGTAACTAAAACTGCTATGAAGACCCACATTATATTTCTTCCAAGTTTATCAATAGCAAAACCAAAAAATGGAGAAGCGACGGCTGATATAATGTAAACTAAACTATTGACGGCGTTAGCCTGTGTTGGACTAAATTCAAATTTCCTTTCGAAAAAAACTCTAAAATTCAAAAAATTATATTACTTACAAGCATGATAATTATATAAAATGAATGTATTGTAAATAATTTCTTACACTCCAAGACCAGTAAATGGAAATATAGCCACGTAATATGCAACACAAATTACGCAGATCATCCAAAAAGCTAACGGGAAATCTTTAACATCTTTCATTTGAACTACTTCTCCTAAAAATATCAACAAAAAAATTGTTTTTTAAAAAATCCAATTTAAATTAAATTATCAATTATAATTAACCTGTTTCAGCGCTCTTTTTATCAAGAATTCTTTCAGCTCTTCGATCGTAGTAACCCATGATGAGAGCGCAAAGTAAAGAAAATATACAAGTTGATGCAGCTAACAATAAAAGATTATTATAGCTCGTAATTTTTTTTTAACAAATAATTTTAAAAGATTTACCAATCATTAGAGTGACTCCTAAACAACTGTAACCGTCGAGGTTTCTATCCATTCGATCATACAACGGTTTCATGACGTTAAAATTGACAGTACTACCCTAAAAATATTAATCTCATCTTCATTTTTGCTTTAAATTTACACGAAGGGGGTCGTAAAAACTAACCACTCTGGATATACTCAATTGAATTCCAAAAACCATATTTAATTCTTTTCCGATAAACCAACTACACGCATAAGTGTTTTGAGAGACAGCTAATGATTCTCCACCAATTCTAAAAAAGAAAATAAAAACATTTCAAATTAGAGCGGCTATTTATAAATAAAATTCAAATTTATTTTTAATTTACATGTTAAATACAATTATTTTATAATTTAAAAAGTACCGGTACTGAAAAAATAATCTTAAAAAAAAATCTAACCTAATCAAAGCAAAATCAAAATTATCAGCAATAAAAATGCGGCTTAATCGTATAATAACCAAGATTCAACGCATTCTTACCCAAAAATAAACCGACCAAATTCCATTAACCAATACTCATCGACGAGAGCTCCAGCAGCAAATATTATCTGAATACAAATTAAATTAATAATAATTTCATAAAACATCATAATCTTTCAATTGTTAAAAATTTGTAAACTTACCTGTCCAATTAGAATAATCGTAGCAAATATAATGGCCCCAAGACGAATGCCAAAAACTCGATCAATTAAAAATCCACCAAAGAAACACATGATGACATTTGGCCAAGAGTACAAGGAATATAAAATCATGTATTTACTAGAATCTACTTGCATATCGTCCATAATCTGATCTTGCAAGGCCCCAGGATTGTCGTAACAAAAATAACTTCCTTTAAACAAATAATACAAAAAATTAAACAAAAACAGTAAATCATTTTTGTTAGCGTTGTAAAAAGTTATATGGAATTCTGTTATAATATTTTATCACATTTTGCCTAAAAGTTAATTAAGTGCAAACTGTGTTTGTTGTCATCTAGAGTTCAATTTCCAAAGTGCAATCTACAATAATACATTTTTGAATGTTTACTCACCAAAACTTAAAAATGCCATAAATATTAGCATAACAAATCGGTGGACATTTCTTTTCGGATCGCATATTATGGATCCTCCGCAACCTTCTTCCACTGTAGAAGAGTCCACGAGAATAGCGTCGTCCTCCGTTCGATTAATGGAAGAATTGGCTTCATTTTTTTCATCGTACAACGAATTATTTCGAGCTTCTAATTTATCTTCGTCCCTACTTTCAGCCATTTGTGTAGTATTTGTATACAATACGGTGCATGTACACCCACTTTCGATCCACTTCAAAAAACTTTAAACACTAGAATACACACTTTGGATTCTTCACTTTTAAATAAAGTTAATATAAATACGTGTTTATAATTTGTTGGCAAATAATAACTATGGTCGAACAACTAATTCCTGATTAGTCAAAGTTCATCTTTTCTATAAATAATGGTTTCTTAATAATTTAGGACTAATGATTACCTTCATGCTTTAAAACATCACCGGCAACATTTTTGAAGGATTTTTATCACAAGGTATCAATTTTTTTTTAAAAAACCAATTAATATCTTTTCTAGCAAACACGATAACATTTTATCTCAACATTTTTACTCTAAATTTCTTTAAAAAATTGAACTACAATGATTATTCCCAGCTGCAGTCGACTACCGCTCGTTCGTCTCTTGTTAAAAATCGATAGTCGATTATCATAATATCGATATGAGCGATTATTCCCAAAAAGTTTATGATCACCAAAGTTTATAAACATTAATAATTTTAAAAATTTCTTTCTATCTCTATCTTAAAATTTACTAAACAAAAAAAAATATGACAAAGCATACCCGGTACTCGTAATTATTTTTTATTAAAAAAATAACTTATTATAATCACAGAATGGCTTGTTTTAATATACTGCAATGAATAAAAATATCTGTTTAATTTTTTTAAAAAAAGAATTCAATGAGTAGGCTACCTAGTAAGAAACAAAATACAGTTACAGTATTCACAGTATAAGTGGAAAAAAAGGAAACTTGCAAATTAATCACTGTCGCTATCTATGCGAATTCTATGTAACATAGATTTTCGTCGACATTTTGATGCCACCACGAAGCTGTTGTCACTGACGTTAGCTTCGTAATTAACTAAATCAAAAAATAAAAGCGTTACAATATTTTCTAATTAACATTTATCACAGATTCACAATCTACCTGAAATATCTACTTTCGACTCATCATTAGAATTATTGTTATGCTCTAATAAAATAAATACATTATCAAACTGTTGCTTAAAAGATTAACATTGGTCATAAGACTCATAACTACCTGAAGCATCTACCGAATCATCACTAGAGTCATGTTCTAATAAAATATTATTAAAATGCTGTTTTAAAAAATTAACATAAAATTAACATGCGTCACAACCTACCTGAAACATCTTCTTTCGAATCATCATTAGAATTGTTATGTTCTAATAAAATAAATATAATATTATCAAAATGTTTTTTTAAGAAATTAACATTAAATTTTGTACGCCATAACCTACCAAAAACATCATCTGAATCTTTACTAGAATTATGTTCTAATAAAATATTATTAAAATGCTGTTTTAAAACATTAACATGCCTCACAACCTACCTGAAACACCTAATTGCGAATTAGCATTAGAATTGTTATGCTCTAATAAATAAATATAATACGGTATTATCAAAATGTTGTTTTACGAAATTACCATTTGTACGCCATAACCTACCTAAAACATCTTCCGAATCTTTACTAGAATTATGATCTAATAAAATAAATAAAATATTGTTTTAAGAAGAAGTATTTGCAAATCACTTAAAAATTTCAAAAACGTTAAACATTGTCCAATAATTTTTTTTTAAAATATAGAGTTTTCCTAAACTTTTTGAAAGTATTAAAAAATATTTATCGAACCTAAGCTTGATTGATCCGATTCTTCAACAACTTGGCTATTTTCATTCATGCTCCAATTATCATCGGCGGTAATGTACATTCCGATAACTTTATAAAACGATAACTTACTCGTTTCCAAAGAAGGTTGAACACCACCATTGTGGCGTGTCCCCTGGGTAATTGGTTGAATTACCTTTTTACCTGTTCCTCACCACTATCGGAATCGATAATGGAGAGGATTAGGTAAACATTCGAAACCCAAAGAAAACAATATTGTATATTCAAATTCTGGGGGTGTGGGGGATTTTCCCCCACTAGTTGGCGGCCGCCAACTGTCGACGGCGTAGCCGGCGCAATGTCCATCTTTAGATGGACCAAAGATCCCAGATCCAAAGTGCATATAGAATCGTGAATTTTGTCGAATATATCGATGTTGTCCCAATAGTGCAGGTAGGTAGACTTGATAGACCCTTGGGAGGACACACATTGAACCGCATATTCGTGGTTTGCAACCTTCTACAAAAAGAGCAAGTTATCGCTTTGCAAAGTTATCGGAATGTACGCCATTCATCATCGGATCTACCAAAACAAATTCATACAATTAACGCTATCTATATTTAAAAAAATTTTTTTTTGCATTTGCTTTACCTTGAATTATCAAGACTAGAACAGTATAGTTTCTGACTCGCTGTTACTATCAATACTTGGTAAAGAACGGACACGTCCGTTGACAGATTTATCAATTACATCATTGTTAGCATCAGCACCAATGCTCGGTAAACTGTTTTCAATTACAGAAACTACGAAAAGAAAAAATAAAGATTTTATGACTTAAGAATTTCTAATACAAATTTATTTAACTGAAAGTTTCGAAAGAGTTTTGCTTTCTGTAAAGGCAGATAGTTAATAATTTCCTTAATTTATCAAATTATCGAGCAATTTCAACAAAAATTTCATTTTGCCAGATTCATCTAATAGAGTTACATCTGACACATGATCTATTTTAATTTAATTTAATAAAAATAGCCGCCCAACAGCTGGGCAAAACAGTTTACAAACAATAATCAAATGTTCGCACACTTCATATTCCATTTTAACAATTTAAAAACACGCATCACGCTTTTTAGATTGCAAGTCGGTATAAATCAATTCTTCAGTCCATCATCTCCAGAATAATCTTTGTCCCTATAAGTATAAAAGAACCAATTACTGTACTGTAATATTTTTCATAAGATTCGGTATTAGTGAAACCCATGAAACATACCCATCTTCTACATCTAATTCTAATTGTGAACAAGCAGCTGCTGATAAAAGCCTGGGATGATCGCACAATTTCTTTAGAACAGTCAATTCTACTAATGGTGACTTTTTTAGTCATCAAAATCTAGATAAATTTTACATTTTTATTATAAAACCAAATAACTTTTTAAAAAATACAGAACATACATCTTTAACTCTGTCAGAGTGCAAAAAATCTTTATAAATGCGAATTTGGTCATCACTTAATCGAAGACAAATGACCAAATCATTTTTTTGAATCAACTGCTTAGGTCTACAAATTTAAAAGACAAACTATTAAACTAAAATAATTTGAAAAAGATTAACAAGCTACAATTTGTGAGCTTTATCTCCTTCGCTTCGGTTGTCGATCTCCAATATTTGAGCTTTATATACGGTTTAAATACGGTTTAACACGAGTCATCAATAATTTCGCCATTTCTTCTCCTAATTTCTTTTCGTTGACGGAAGCATTTTTTTCTCTAGACTGTAAATAATTAGATTTTAGCAATCACCAGAAGAAAAAAAAGAAAACATCGTAGAATTTTTCATATTTTACTTACTCGTGTTATGGGTGTTTCGGGTGATCCCGTAAATCTCAACGCCCAAAAATCTCAACACCTGTTTTTACCGGAAATGTGCAACCTCGGCACAGACAAAAGGCTCACGCTAAATGGGGTCACCAAAAGAGGTAAAGAACATAATGCTAGAACGACAAGATCTATAGTGTGTCCAGTTTTGAAACAGGAATAAATCAATCAAAATTTAATGAAAATGCAAAAAAAAATTTATATTTACATTTAGCAACATATCCGATTTAATAATAAAAAACAATTTCTGGAATAGGCCTATGACCTATACAACTGAGTCGGCACAAGTAAATACGCTTAACAAAATTTCTAATAAATATGAAAACAATACCTAAGAAAACAATATTGTTATATTGAAATTCTGGGGGTGTGGGGAATTTTCCTCCACTATAGATCCCACATCCAAAGTGCAAAACCATTGCATCTTTAAATAGTTACAGTATAACTTTTTAAATAATTGTTTCCGCACAAAATTTTTTTTTACTGAACTCAGCTCATCAAACTGTATAATATATGCAAAAATCAAAAAAAATCGGCGAGGTCTAGCTAAACTGGATTCCTGTCGAGGATTGGTTTTTATTATTTAATCGGATATGTTGCTGAATGTAAATATAAAAAATTATTGCATTTTCATTAAACTTTGACTGATTTATTCCTGTTTCAAAACTTTCAGATTTGTTTGGACACACGGTACTTGTCGTTCGAGCATTATGTTCTTCAGCTCTTTTGGTGACCCCATTTAGCGTGAGCCTCTTTGGTGTTACCTCTTGTAGCACATCATCAGTTGAGATTTTTAGGCGTTGAGATTTTCATGGCAAATTCCGTTTTAAAGGTTTTACGCGTTCCTAATAGAGTTCCATGGTGTACAAAATCAAATTTTAAATTATTTTTTAAAAAAAAACACGCAGTGTTTGTAGGCTTACATTATTATTTTGTAGTCAAATGCACGCATTGGAATCAGCTAATGAATAATAATCTATAAAAAATTGTTGATAATTTTGCATTAAAAAGCCTATACGGTATTATTTACTGAAGGCTACATGTATTAACAAATTATCGAAATAAAATTGGATTTAAAAAAAAACATAACAGTATATTAAAAAAAACTTACTTTTTTTCAGGTTTGAGCCGCAGATGAGAATATAATTATTATGTACAGGTCAATAGTTAAAATTGCAACGAAATTATCTATTCTTAACTGCTCTTTTTAAGTCTATGACGTCGATCGTCGTCGTTTGTCATCATCGTTTCATTGTTTTCGACTTTGA
>JAQGAY010001844.1:0-12559 GCA_034698085.1 Polydesmus angustus
CATATCCCCGCCCCCCTTGTAAATTGGGATAACAACACCCATTTTCCAGACGCCTGGATACTCTGCACTGGTAATAATATCGTTAAAGTTAGAAGCCACAACCGCCTTTACATCGTTTGATAGGCATCTTAAGTGCCCTGGAATTAGGCCAGAAAGACCCGGAGCGGATCGAGTTTTTAATTCTCTAATCAACAAGCTTACAGTTTCAGAGGTGCACATACTCGGACTCCAGCCGCCACCCGCCGCTCCAGACAGATCCGACTCTCGATTAACAAAGTCAAACGATCTCTGCGCAACACTGGAAAAAAATTTACAAAAAGCATTCAAATTATTGATATCTAAATTTAACTTCACTGGTGGAGTCTTTCTGACTCTTCTCTGAATTCGCCAAAGCTCACTTATCCTCTGCCACTCGATATTATTAATAAATTTGCGTTGAGCTTTACGAATTTCACGCCTGTACCTAATATTTAACAAAACATAATTATCATTATTAATAATTGAAGGTTCTTCTTCCAGTCTTTTAAAAGCTCGTCTTCTTTCACTTTTTAAGATCGTCAATGTTCTAGTCCACCATCTTCGTGTTGCGGCTTCATTAATATTTATAGCACTTTGGGAGTGATGTGCTATTTCGGTTAGTTTCTGCCAAACGTTGGTACGGTTGATCCCTTGCTCACTGTCGATAGCTGATTTAAATCGATTCAAAGCCGCGCGATTTGTGACCCGCTTAAGGACCACGCCGCGAGCACGCGTATCTACACTAACCGGGGCACTGCACCTGAACAAAACTGATGCATGGTCTGAGCCCAGATGTTTAGTAGCGGTAAATGTGCAGATCAAACCTCTGCACATTACCCAGTCGAGGCACTTATCGAATCTCGTTGGTTTTTGGAAAGGTATGATCATTCCACTTTCGATCAAGTTATCTGCTTTCTTCTTGTCCGCGCTGTTATAAAAGTCTAAATTAATATCTCCGCACAACACAACACGTTTATAGGCAGCGGTGTAGTATAACAGCGTGTCGATGGCGATCCTCGCGTTGGTATGTGGCGGCCTGTAGAAGGAGACCACATGAAAGTCTTCGTCGGTAACATGGATAACTAAAAGCTCCAAGTCATTTTCGAAAGTTATCGAGTGCACGACCGTAAAATCTATAGTCTTTTTTATAAAAATCATTAACCCACCGCCTTCTTTTTTAATTCTACTAACCCGATCTTTTCTTATATAGGTATAATTATCTGTATTTAATTTGCGATCTTCTGCGGAGGAGTCGAGAAATGTTTCGGATATCAGTCCTAGATCCACGTCTTCAATTTCGAAATAGTCAATCATCTTCTCCATCCTAGAAATTAATCTGTTACAATTCCAAAATAAAATATTAAAAACTTTCTTATTTGTCATATTAAACGCCAAATTAATGGTGGGCGGCACAGTCACTTGATTGTTCATTTCGGGGGAAAACCTGTTTGAGTCGTCACTAGGTGTCGCTGTTGAGCTGCATCTCGATGTCGTTGCAGTTTGAATTACTGCTGTCGTCATCGGTCGTTGGGAAGAGGTGGGGGGGTTGAGGTCAGCGACCGTTACTCTGACGTCACCCGCTCTGGTTCCACCTCCTCTTGAAAATCCACCTCGATTTCCTCACCTTCATTTACACTTGATTCTTCACCCTCCTCAACGTTGGTGACGTCAGCAATAGGTTTACCACGTGGTGGGCCGCCTTTCCATTTATGAAAAGGCGTGCCCGGCGGCCATGTTTTCAAGGATGCTAGGGTTGCATACGTTTCTTTAGTCGATTTTATGTAAATAGTGCTGGACGAGTTGCCACTTAGATTTTTGAACCGATAGCATTTGACGACCGTGACCCCTCTAGACTCTAAAAATTGTTTAATGTCAGCACAGCTTGTAGTGTAAGGGATACCCTCTAGGCCCACTGCGTTGGATTCAGTCTCGAAGAGACTTTTATGTATATCTTCGATATGACCTTCACCTCTCAATCTTTCGGATCGCTCGCGGGCTGGTTCTGTAGTCCGATCCTCGGGGAATCTATTATTTCCATCGACTCTTGTTCTTAATATGCCCCCTCTTCCTCCTCGAATACCTCGACCCCTATCCGCCGTACTAAATTTTGAGGCACGTTGCGTTAGCGAAGGCCATTGCCCATCGCCGTCGTCATCTTGGTCTTCTCGGTCTCTTTTCCCTGTTGGCCTAGCGCCGCCGCTAACCATGTTTTGTAGATCGCGTATCATTGTTTTCAAAGATTCAGTACTTTCATTACTATGTTTTTCGAAATTTTGAAATCGATTATCTATTTGTTTACCTAAGTCTTTGATTTCTTTCTTACGGGTGTTACCCATGATGTTTATTGAATCCTCGTATTGCTCTTTCATTTCAGCCATTGCCCTTTTTAAGTCTGAGGCCCTTATTACTGGGTCTAGACTAGTCCTGTCTGTAGAATTCGAGCCCGTAGCTCCGGTTGACGAACTCCCGGGTTTAGAGCTAGAAGGGGCCATGGATGATCGTCTCGGCGTTCTTGAGGAGAAAAAACGGAACACTTCTAAACACTTTTCACCAAACTGATCTCTTTCCGCGAAAGTACCTGTGGTTTTTTTCGTAGTTATAGTCAATGCAATATTAATGGCGTCTGAAAAAGAATTCAAAACGCGAAAACACTCAGCACCTAATTCAGATTTCAAACGCGGAACCGTTTGCAGCAACGTGGTCAGTTCGATTATATTAGGCGTAGGCGGTGGAGAGGACGACTTTAACTTCTTATTTGATTTTTTGACTGTGATTTCTGATACTCCCTCCGGAGCAGAGATATTCATAATGAAATTTGACCTGTCGTAAATCAAAGGTCAGTTGAGGAGCTCCTCAAAAACACGTCCGTTCACTTCGACTTCGACTTTTTTTATAGCCAGTAGGTATTATAATAAGTAAAACTCATCATTCTTTTAGTGAATAGTATTGGTTACCACAATACGTATTATTATTGGTGAAATAAGAAAATTCGACTTCGTCAAAAAATATTAAACCCTAGTTTTTATTTATGTGTCAACTAGTGAAACGAATCAACTGTTGTTTCACGCGTCATTTTTTTTTTTTCTCTCTACAAAATTTAATTTCCATAAATTGAATCTGCGCAAAGACTTTCAAACTAAGATCACATTGCATCTAGGTAATAGCATTCAGACGTTGAATGGATTTTTAAATATTTCTTGACATTAATTGAGAGAAATAAAAAATCAAATATGCTCCTATATTACCCACAAAACGTTTCTAAACTTTTATGTGACTATAACTTATGCGGTTATGTCAGTATTACTTGAACTTTTAAGATTTTTTTTTTTTGTTTTAAAATGTTAAAGGTCAAAAAAAAAAAGGACAAATCCACTGTTGCTGTCATCAATTTATATTTCATTTTGAGTCATTTTTTTAATGGAAAAAATTATTAAAATAAAATTTTAATGAACGTGTGCTCTTCAATAAATTAAATTGCCGGGAATCGAAAAAAAAGCTATTTTATCACTGATTATTGTTGGAATTGAGTTTTAAATTTTTTTAGGAGTAAACTAGATGCATATTACACTGATCGATTAATGTTAATAATAGTAAAATAAAAATAACTAATATTAATGTTATTAGCAGATGTTTTTTGGAGAGTTCCTTTCTAAAAAGAATATTGCAAGTTTTTTTATGGCGGATTGTTAAAGGTTTAATTTTTTTTTATTCAAATTTTTTTTATTTAAAAAAAAAACAACAACAAAAATGGTTATATGTTCACTCTTTTACTTTCATATCAAAAAGTAAATTTCAAAAAAAATATTGAACCGGAATAAGTTTCTTTTATCAAAATATAATTTTTGAGTTTAAACTTTAAAGTTAAACTAAATAAAATAGTTTCCGATTCGATTTCTTTAAACTCTTAAAAATTATTTAGAAAAAGAAAGTAAAAAAAAAAAATTATTGATTGTTTGTTGGTGCTTAATTAAAGCGGTCTTAATAAATAAAACAATGACGCGACGTGTGATATCCGACGTCAATATGTTTTGGTATTCACCGTTAATTTATCCGTAAGAGTAATTTTATCCGAAGCCAGTGGTGGTGGTTGCTACGTAGCCGAAGAAAAATTCAATTAAATCGTTAGTGGAAAAGAATATTGTGTCGGGAGATAATAAGGCATGTAAATTTGTTTAATTAATTAAGAATCGCTAAATGAACGAAGAATCACTTTATAAGCAACCGTAGAATTTTTTTTTTTTAATTACGACGCATCTACTGTATCGCGACGCTATTATTTATTTATTATTTTTTCATTACGTGTCATCATCGATCGGATTGACAAATTTAATTAGTTGAGGTTGTCTGTAAACTTATTAAAGGATTTTGAAAATGGAAGCTTAAAACGAAAGGAAAGAAAGAGAGATACGCTTAAAATTTTTAAATCTTTTCTTTTGTATTTTCCAGGACTACGGGATTAACGCACGTGAAACCATTCTCAACCTTAATTCATATTTTAATCTCTCGCCTGCCATAATACTATCACATTATATTGTTAAATCTGAGTGGGTGATGGAAAGGCAGGGTGTGAGTTACGAGAAGCGCCGCAATCCGAGACTGATCGATATAGAGACGTCAAACCTTTACTACTAAGCTCATCTTTAATTAACGTTTTACATAATGTCCTACGTTTTATACGCGTCGTTCATCGCTTGTTAAGCCACGCCTACTTTCGGATTTACTCACAATGGAGATTCCCCATCTTCTTTTTTTTTCATTTTTTTTTTTTGGTTAAGGTTTTCCCAATTACTGTTATTGAAAAGTCACGTATATTTCGATCAGTTAAACGAATCGACTGATAAGTGAAGCGAATATCTTTATTTGAATCATATCCAAGTGGTGATTCCACCGATTTTCAAAAAACCCCTCGTAATTAATAGGAGATGAAGAGAGAAGAAAGAGCGCACGCGCGCGCACACACGCGAAATTATTGGTGCCTGCGCACTACCGAGATGAGAATATTGTATCTTTGGGGGTAGAAATGCTCTCACTCGCTTTTCTGCTTGTCGATCGTTCTTTTAGATATTTTCCAAGTTGGCGATGGAGCCAAATTTGAAATCTTCTTTTCTTTTCGAACCCAAAGATTGTATAGGGTGGCGCAAAAATGCGAAATCTCAGGAAAAAAAAGTGGCGAGCAGAACGATGTTTACAATTTTATTGGTACTCGTTTGCTTGGATTAAAATAGTGGCTATTATAGTAAAGATTAAAAAGTTTTAGCTTCAACAACGTTTAGTACTGTATTAATGTTTCGTGTTAAATAAGGTATAGTTGGTTTTTTCGGAACCCGGTGTACATTTTAGTAACATAGTCTAGTAATGAAGTTTTTTTTAGTAAACAAATTCTAAACTTGGTGATAAGAATCTGATCAAAATAAGTTGCAAATTAATATTACATGTATTAATAAATTAACCTATTTTTAAAGTTTTAAATCAATGGTTATGCAAATATTAATTAATTACTTTTTTATTTTCGTTTGAACGGTTTGATTGCGATTCAATGATTTAAAAATAAGGGCCTGTAACTTGTACTGCCTATTTTTTTTTTTATGAGAAATGAATCAAAAAAAGTTTAATAAATCTTATATAGGATCTTCGTTGGATGACAATAGTTTTGAAACATGAATAAATCGGTCGAATTTTAATGAAAATGAATTATTTTTTTTTATATTTGCTTTAACTAAACCCTCTCATTTAATAATAAAAAAACAATTTTTAGAAATTATGGCCACTACAACTGAGTCGGCACGCGTAAACGTGCTCACGCGCTTACTTTGACTGCTAAAGTTTTTGCGGACTTCCATCCTGCAGCTGCCGACTGAATCTTGGCACGTGCCGGCATCTACCATAGGATTAATGCAAGTTTTCTCAAATTTCCTTAAGCGCATTAATACGTGCCGACTCAGTTGTAGAGGTCATATTCTAAAATTGGTTTTTTTTATTATTAAATGAGAGGTGTAAATTCGATTGATTTATTCATGTTTCAAAACTATCGTCATCCAACGAAGACCCTATATTTTGTAAAAAAAAAAATACAACTTTCTATGATCTATATTAGTATTAGATTAATTAAGAACGGTATTTAATAACTGAATTTTTAATTAATGTTGAATAGGAAAAGTGAATAATCTCGTTAATTGTCGGGGTTTTTTTTATATTAAATTATTTAGAATTTTTTTTTTTTGCGAGTTACCCTGTATTATATTTCATCGACGATGCTAATGCCGTCGATAGAGGGAAATGCTTTTCGACATGTATATTTGAAAGATTTCGGATATTGATCAGTCGGGGGTCTTGTGTACGCTTCCGAAGATGGATTTTTTATTTACCCAACTTATTTCTCTTCCCCGCCTTCCACTTTTGAATCGCTGCATAGAAAATATAAAAAAAGAAAGTAGAAAAAAAAGGGATAAAGAAGAAGGAGAAGGCAAAAAAAAAAGAAGAAAAAAAAAAGATTGACGTAAAATAAATAGATCGCATATCTTAAAGATCTCGATGGAACGACAAAATGATCTTAGTCATTTAATTGGGCTTTAATAGCGATAATAACACTCGAGGTTTTACGTTGAATCGCGCGATCGTTCGCTCTTTGATAATTGATGAATGATGATAAAATTGTGAAATAGGAATTGTTTGCGAGAGAGATTTTTCTTTAGTCTAATTTTTTTCTTTTTTTGCATTATCCAGTGTGTTTCGAAGCTATTTGCAAGGCTAGACTAGAATAACTCTGGAGGCTTTTTGAATATAATTTTCATCTGATGATGAAAATGATTGGCTATGCATTTTTGTGCGCAAAAGGAAGAAGATATTATTTCCGCGTGCTTTACTTTTTACACACGCGCGTACTAACTTTTTTTTTTTTTTTTTTGGTTTTCTCTAAGGAGGAGGGAGAGAAAAACAAAATCCAGTTTTTATTATTTTTTGACGATCAATGAACGCGATTTTATTGAATATTAAAAATTCATAAATTGCTTGAGTTATTTTCCAAGTTTAATTTTAATATTGCTGCTTCCAATGGAATAAATAGTTTTCTAAGACGTTTTTAAATCTTTTACACTGACAAATAATTATTTTAAAGCATTATGCCAACTCAATATTTTTGCTTAAAAATAATATTTACAGTACGGTATTACGGTATTAATTTTTGAAAATGTGCAAAAAATAATTTTTTTTAGGAACATACTGTATATCACACTTCTAAAGTTGTTTTTTTTTTTCTTCCTTTCTCATTCGCTCATTTGGAAAAGCGAATTCGTTTCAGTTTCAGCGCGCGTTAATTATAATCAACTTAACTGAGGCTCTCAGTTCCAAAACGGTCTAAGTCCATTTATTTTCAAAAAAAAGTTATTTACGAATAATTGTTATTCTTGAAACATTGCATCTTTTCAGTGCTGCAATTTCACTATGAACTGCTCATAACATGTTTCACAGCCGGAAATAGATCATCTCCATAAACTTTTTTTTTTTTTAAATTTATTTATAAACTTAAAAATTCATTAAATTTTTTGTAAATCCCAAACTATTTTTAAGTTAAGTTGATGTTAAAATTAAGTTAACTTTGGCTAACAAACTTATGTTAACAAAATGAAATAATAAAGTTTAATGATGATTATCTCCAAAGGATGATTTGTAGACTTAGACCGTTTTGGTACTGAACTCCTCATATAGTCTAAACGTCTTCTAGAAACGTAAAAAGCGTCGTGTTGACTTTTATATTTTATAATTGGCTTAGCGAGATAAGAAAGAAAAAAAAAGGGGGAAATAAATAGGAGAAAAAAAATAATATTTTTTTTTCTGTTAAAGAAAATGGAGTGAAAGTTGTCTGAGAATTTGACTAGAGAGCGACGAATGAAATTCTTTAACGACCTTTACGCTTGTACGTTTACGGTTAAAGTAGCGTAATTAACTAAATAAAGTCATAACGCAGCTACAACCGGCTTTAAAAATACACCTGAGCTCTCTTACCCTTACCGCACCTACTCCTACTTAAGGAACATTTTTTTCTCTCTCTCTTTTTTTTTTTTTTAATCTTCATTTTTGATAGCAGTTTCTGGAAATTATTAGTAACTCGGTTCCCCCCTCTCCCTTCTGAAATCATTTTCTTGTGTTGTTTGAACCCTCTCATTTTTTCTCCTCCCCCACCCCTCTTCTTATTCTTTTTCGTTCTTTTAAATGACAGGGAATTAATTGGACGTCGTTTCAGGTAGAGGAAATGAGCGCGAGGCGTACGAAATGGGAGAGATTTGAAATCGTTCCGAGTAATTTAGGCTCTCGCGCAAACGCCTGCGTATTTTATACGGGAAAACAATAAAAGTTGGCAGTTTAATCGAACTTTTCGGATCAATTAGAGAAAGATATCGACACCATTCACATACAACGGTGCGAAGCACTATTGTTCTTTCGCCTCAAATGGGCTTTATCCGTTAACACATGTATAGTTATTTTTTGTCGCAGTTTTATTTATTAATCGGCCAAAAGTCTATCGAAATTATACTAAGTACAGAATAATTAATTAATTGTGCTCAATTTTATTTTGTATTAGTTTATTTAAACTACATAGTATTTGATTAGTACTGTATAATTGAAGCAAATTTTTTTTAGCTTTGGAACTGCGAGATAAACGTGTTGCTCAGGATGGAAACTTTCGGCTAATTGAACGTTTGAATAGAAAAATGAATGAACAATGACGAGGAATTTCTCAAGATTTCGAAAAGTTGGAAAGGAAATATTTTGTTTATCTTTGTGACGTGAGAATTGTTTCGTTCGTGGCGCAATTTCGTTATCGTTACGGTGTAGATGAAGGGAAAAGGTTAAAAGTTTTAGCAAAACAATGCCATTATATTCGAATGGAGTTGAAGCGCTAATTTCGAGCTCGAATTAACCCACATTTATGGATATTTTCTATCTTTTCTTCTTTGCAATAATTTATTTTCTATTTTTTTAATTCATTTCTACAACTGGTTTTTATTTTATCATTCAAAATTAAAAATAAAAAAAAAAAATGCTGGGAAGCTGAAACGGAAATGTTTATGCATCTTTTTAAAAAAATGTATTTTATAGAGAATGTTAAAATCTTTTTACAGTGCCTTTATTTATTTTTAAATGTGGCATAATCATTTTTTAATAAATAAAGGTTAATCACGTTTGTTATTTAATTCTTTTCTTTTCTCCAGCATCTTTTGAGCAATGCGGTATGTTTATTTCGCTGAATTATTTCATTTAATTAAACTCGTTCTTTTATTCCGAAATTTCAAATAAAGTTGAACGTGTTTTTTTATTAGTTCGCAACTATGTCGATTACGTTAAAATTACCGCGCGTTTGCGGAGATATTCTTTTTATGATAATACTCATAATAAAGATTGAGTTAAATAAATTAGTAATAAAATTATTAATTAAATGTTTCATGTGCGCCCATATTGACCTAATTGTGTGTCTTTTTTTTTATTTAATCTCGCAGCTCACCGTCGTTTCCAGTGACCTCTAGAGAAACGCTATCTCCGGAGGGAAATAAAGATGTCCATCGATTGATGTTATTAGCTCGTATTCGGAGTGTTTCACGGTATGTTAATAAAAATTACTTTTTTTTTACGTCTCTATCGAAGGAATTCGTAAGTGGGTGGGGAAAAGGCAGTAACCAAGAGAAAGAAAAAAAAAATTGGTAGCAGCGTTAACGTCGACCGTTATTGGAACCGCGCGCGCGCATCCGCATTCCACTCGCTCGGCATTCTTGTAATTCGTAAGGTAAAACAATATTAATAAAAATTTTAATAATCTCAGCGCAAACTCAGATAAAGTGATTTCCAGGCTTAATTGCGGCGCACGTGATGCCAACACACCCTCTCATATAAAGCTAATAAATTTTTAAGCGAGCTTATAGGTAGCGAGAGATAGAGATTGGATGTGTGTGTGTGTGGGTAGGGTAGGGTAAAGAGATGGTGGTGATGAAGGGGGTATGGGAGTGTTGGCGTGTGATTTTGCACCTGCTGTTGCTGGCGTTTGCACGTGAATATATAGCTAAATTGCATTAGCGTTCGCGTTCCCTGGAGTTTCTTACGTTTCCGTCTTAAATTTGGTTGTTATACCCGTACATACACACACACTTTTGCTTTTCAGTTGCTTCTTCTTCTTCGCTATACAGTGGAACTCCAATATTCGTTATTAATCCGTTCCAGAGAAATTGACGAATAGTAAAAATGACGTATATCGAACTCATTTTCTCCATAGGAATACATTAAAAATGGTTTAAGCTGTTCCCAGCCCTGAATCTTGCAATTTAAGAAAAATCAAAATAACTCAGAAATCTTTGCAAAAATATTTTAATTGCTTATTAATAACATATTAATCACTTAATATTGCTTTAATTTTACCCCAGATTTACTTGATTTGCTGTTCTGATGATTTATCAGCATTTTCAGACGACTCATTAGCACTCGTTTTTTTAAAAAACATTTTCAGATTTTGTTTTTTTTTGCTATGATTTTTAAAATTCCCACTAATAATGACGATCAGCTGACTGAAAGTGGAGTCAAAAGCGTGATGAATATTGAATCTGTGACGAATATTAAACATGACGAATTTCGAAAATGACGGATATTGGTGGGGACGAATATTGGAGTTCCACTGTATCTTTACTTGAAAGACTGCGCACATCTTTCTAGTTTGCCACCGGAGCCCCGCCACCAGTGTGTGGTGGCACTCATGTGAAAAAGAGAGAGATAGTAGGCGGTGGCTTGGTTGTTAAGAAATTGAATGAAGAAATGAAGCTTTCTCGCGCCTCATATTCATTATGTGCTAGCTGCGCGTGTGTGTGTGTGTCCCAAATATCGATGAATAAATGATAACCTAAACGCGCGAGCACTAATTTGAATCTAGAATGCAAATGATACATAGTGAGCGGTGAGAAAAAAGATGATGAGCGTGAAAGAAGTAAAGAGAAAAATTAGCGAAATAAAATGTATATAAAAAAAATTTTTTGGGGGAGAAAAAAGAAAAATTACGATCGGGGTTTTGGTATATTTTTTTTGTGTGTAGTAAGAGAGAAGAAGGTAATATTTTCTTATTCGGTGAACGCCAAGTCGCTTGATTAAAATATGCTATTCACAACCACAATCGAGATTGTGTAAACAAGACGAGTAAATTACAAGGTGGGTTAGTAATAGTAGTAGTAGTAGTACGAAGCGGCGAAAATCAAAATGAACGGATGTTGAGAAAGATGATGATGACCTTTTTTGTTGGTTAACCTACTAGAAACGAGCAATAACAAGTACAAGAAAAAAAGATGTTAGGTGGATGGGGTGAGAGAAGAACAATAGCGGATCTGTTAATTAGAGGTTGGCAGATTGACAATTCTCGTACTGCCCATTCAACACTGCTATAACTGGGTGTGTATGTGAGAGAGTGTGAGTAAGGGGAAAAAATAGTCGCGCCAAAATGGGATGAAAACTTAATCAGCGATGGCGACTACTCGTTCACGTTAAGTTACGTGACAGAAATAATCTAATCAAGTTGGGTTTTCGTCGAAAAATAAGAATGAAAAAGTATTATCGGGGCATGAAATTTTTATTTTTTATTTTTAAATAAAGAAAAAAAGTTTTGGGTTTTTATCGTAGTAAACATTTTTTAAAAAAATTAAAATTATTTCAGCTTAAATATAGCTCGAAGTCTTTAACTCTAATTCCATCGATGAAAAATTTCGCATTTATAAAGTACAGAAAATATGGAATTTTTTTATTGATGATTGAAATATTAATTTAATTTTGAGATGTACCGATAAAAAAACAAACTCCAATTTAATTAGTACGTTATTCCGTTTAATAAGCCATATTTTAAATCACGTTATTGTGACGTTCTTTTTTTTTTTTTTTTTTGGTCTAACGTGTATAACTTCTATGATACAAAATAATATAATTATTATTCATTCAATATTCGAATTTTTTTTTGATCAAATCCGTTCAAAATAAATCTTTGAAGTAGTATCCAGTTGGGTTTCTTTAAAAGAGTATTATTATAACAAGTATTTGTTATTGTTATTATATAATTTTAAAAACTTACTAAATTTAATACCGGTACTGAAAAGAAAACACATCAATATGTAATGCTTCATAAGACGGTTATACATTTAATACTAAAAAATTGATGAAATTTATTTTGTTAACTATATTTTTGTTCGAGATTTTTATTTACATGTTGTTTTTATTTTTTTTTTTTAAAGAAAAAAAAAATTGTTTGCGATTTTAGAAAAAAAATTTTTTTTTTGTTAAACTTTCTTTATTTAAGAATTGAAGAAAAACTCGACAGACGACAGCTTTTTACCAAAGGAGAAAGGGGGAAAAAATATGTCTTTCTTTGGATAAATTTTTCTTATTTTTTTGAGAGAGGAATAAAAAAAAGCGTATGGATTGAGATGATGTCGATTGCAATAAAGCGTTTTGTGGTGGCGCAGCTGCCGTTCATCGTCTCTGACTAATTAGATCTATATTCAACGCGGATCATTTGGATCCGGCG